>JAQZBX010000868.1:29442-65026 GCA_029593785.1 Cabassous unicinctus
CATGAGGGTGTGAGGGGGCACGTGGCTAAAGATGAGAGTGAAGCTAGAAGCAGTAATCAGATTATGAGTGATCTGCGAGGCAGGCTAAGGATTTGGGGGTTTTCCCTGAGAGCAATCAGGAATGACTGAGGAGCTGTAAGCAAGGGAACGACAAGAAACTATAGTTTTAAAGATCACCACGATTGCAATGTGACAGATAGATTGGGGGTAATGACCCACTGAAGGCAGGAAACCCGTTGCGAGGCACTTGTATTAATCAGGTCTGAACCTAAACCATAACAGCGAGTATAGAGAGGAAGCAACCAACTTTGGAAGTATTACGGAGGTTGCATCGTGAGTACAAGACGATTAAGGAAGGAAGAGGCAAGTGGAAGAGCTGCCGCATTCGGGGCTGTAGATGACTTATGCAGTCCCATTCTCAACACCTGGGCACAGTTCCCAGCTTCCCCAAGGTGATGACTGGTGAATCCAATGGCGACTTGGGGTTTCAGGAGAAAACACTAGAGCCAGGATTTGTACCCGTGACTGCTTGATTCAAAGCCCATGCTAGTTTTACTATACCACGGTCCTTCTCAGTGTGTTTAATAGAGACACATGAGAAAAATCCTGGAGTCCTCATCCAAATTGAACCACGGAGGGTCTACTGCATAGAGCTGAAGTGTGAGGCAGGGAGCAAAGCTTCAGAGTACTGGGATGACTTTTTTCCAACTTTTTATTTTGAAATAATTTCAGTTACAGTAAAGTTGTGAGATCTAATACAAAGAACTCCAGTATTTCCTTCTTAATCCAGATTCGCCACATGTTAATGTATTTCCCCATAGGCACTATTTCTCTCTCTCTCCCTCTCTCTCTTTCTCCATATTCAACACCTCCTCCCCACCTTCAACCATTAGAGGTAAATTGTAGACATGATGACCCTTGAGCCCTGTATTAGTCAGGGTTCTCTAGGGAAACAGAATCAACAGGAGGTATCTATAAATAGTATGAGATTGTATGAGTCTCTCACGGGACCGTGGGGATGCACAAGTCCAGGTTCCGCAGGCAGGCTGCAAACCAGGGTCTCCGATGAAAGTCCAGTGAAGATCCTTGATGAGTTTCCGGGAGATGTTGGGTGTCCAAAGAGGAGTTGGGAAATTCTCTCTGAATGCTGAAATTACTAACCATTTTAAGGCATACGACTGATTGGATAAAGCATCATTCATTGCTGACGGCAAGCTCCCTGGTTGATGTAGATGTAATCAGCTATCTATGCAGTAAACTCACTGATGACTAAAGCCCATAAATGTCCTTGTGTTACAATTAGCCCAGTGCTTGCTGGACCAAACAACTGGGCACAATTACCTGGCCGAGTTGACACATTAGCCTAACCATCACAAGCCCTAAACCCTTTAGTGTGTATTTCCTAAGAACAAGGATATTCTCTTACACAACCACAACAGAGTTTTCAAGATCAGAAGATTTAACTATGATACAATACCATTGTTTGGATGGCTAGTGTGTTATAAAACCATTATAAAATGGTTTCTAAAATAATTCAGTTTTGTTCTAAAAAATGGGTGAAGAGAAGAAGGGATACATCTCCCTTCTTCCTCAGTTTGTCCTAAATCATCTTCCTTTTCCTGCTTCCAAAAACATATTTTAAAGAATCAGTTGAGGGAAGCGGGTGTGGCTCAATGGATAGAGCTCCCGTTTACCATATGGGAGGCCCCAGGTTCGCCTCCTTGTGAGGGCTGACTGGCCCGCGCAGTGCAGAGGGCTGATGCAGCAGGACCTCACAGCAGGAAGCGGGTGTGACTCAATCAATAGAGCCCCCGTTTACCATGCGGGAGGCCCCGGGTTCGCTTCCCGGGGCCTGCTTGTGAGAGCAGGCCGGCCCGCGCGGCGCGGTGGGCTGATGCAGCAGGATCTCACAGCAAGGGGGAGATAAGCAGACACGGAAGAAACACACAGCAAATGGACACAGTAAAACACAAGCAGCAAGGGGGGGATAAATAAATAAATAAATAAATCTTAAAAAAAAAAAAAAATCAGTTGAGAACCTATCAAGCTATGCACTGTTATTTGGGAACCAATTGTGACAAAACATGCATTTCTGCCTCTTTGGGCTTTCTATGAGTTTCAGAAATTATCTGCATCTGATGCCCTTGCTGATGAAGCAAGCCAGTCTGCAATTTCTAACATTTCAAATCTTTTTCAAATGTGAGAGTGAGTAGGCGCTCAACCACTTAAGCTACCTCCGCTCCCTTTAATTAACTTTTTAAAAATTAAAAAATACTATTTTTTCTGATTTCCAAAGTAACTCAAGTTTATTTTGGAAATTTTGAAAAAAATTTTTCAAAAAGACTGAAGAAGAAAAAAAGATCAATCATAATCGTACCACTTCAGTAAAGCAACTGTCACCATCTTGGCATGTATTCTTTTCATTTTTGACTAGACATGGATGTACACTTAAAATTTCAATGGTTGAGGGAGTGGGTGTAGCTCAGTGGTTGAGTACCTGCTTCATATATACAAGGTCCTGGGTTCAACCCCCAGTACCTCCTGAAAAAAAAAAATTCAATGGTTGATACCATATGCTACACACTGCTTCTGCTTTTAATATGTAACAAAGTTTGCCCTTGACCTTTGAAAAGATGACTTTTAATGGTCATTGACTCCTTTCCCATCTTAATAAATGGTACTGCCATTCTACCAATCACTCAGACTCCAACCCTAGGCATCATCCCAGACTTTCGCCCTCTCACTCCACAATGGATCTATAGGTAAATCCTGCTGGCTCTCATTCCAAGGCCAATGGCCCCTTAGCACATCCACCTCTGCCACCTGAGTCTAAGCCACCTTCACCTCTTAGCTGCACAAATCTGTTAGCCTCCTTACTGGCCTCCCCGCTTACTCTCTAACTCACCACCCCAGTCCTGCATGCAGAGCAGCTAGGGCTATCTCTAAGTCATAAGCCAGATGAGGCCACTTCCTTACTCAAACCCCTCCAATGCTTCTTATCCTAAAAAAAAAAAAACCAAACTCCTTCTTATGACCATCAAGGCCCTTTATAATTTGGCCTTGCCAAATTTTCTCCCCTTACCTTCCACCCCTCCCGCTTCACTCACGTGGCTCTGGCCACAGTAACCTTTGTGCTCCTCCTTGAACATGTGGAGCAAGTTACCATCTTCGGCTGTTGGTGTCCTTGTTCTCTCTGCCTGAAAAGCTCTTCTCCCAGATCTTTGCGTGGCTGCAGGGCTCACCACAGTCAGGCCTCTGCTCAGATGATAACTCATCGTTTCAGGAGAGGTCTGCCTTCCCAGACAACTCTGTGGAAAACAGCACCTCCCGCCACCTCCACTCCTCCCTAATCCTGACACTGCTTTTCTATTCTAAAAAGCCTCGTGACTACCTGACACTAAATATTCACTTGTTCATTTACTGGTTATACCCCATTAGAACACAGGAGCAGTACTTTGGCATAGGGTACTCATCACTCAATATATATTCGCTGAATAAATGGAAAATGGCAGCACAATCCTTCATCGCATGGGTATCCCATTGTGTTAGCTTCCTGCTGCTGCTGTGACAAATCACCACAAATTTAGTGACATAAAACAACCCAGATTTATTCTATTATAGTTCTGGATGTCAGGAACTCAAAATCAGTCTCAATTACCTAAAGACAAGTTGTTGACGCGGCCAGTTCCTTCTGGAGACTCTGGAGGAGAAATGCTTCCTTGCCTTTTCTAACTTCTAGAGGCCACGTGCATTCCTTGGCTCATGGCCCCTTCCTCTGTCTTCAGAGCCATCATGTAGCATCCCCCAGTCTTTCTCTCTGACTCCCTGATCTCTACTGCTGTCATCATATCACCTTCTCTGGCTCTGACCCTCCTGCCTCTCTCTTATAAGGACCCTTGATTACTCAAACCCCTCCAGTGCTACCCAGCTAATCCAGGATAACCTCCCCATCTCCAGATCCTTAACTTAATCACATCATTAAAGTCCCTTTTGCCATGAAAGATACCATTCACAGGTTCCAGGGTTTAGGATGTGGATGTCTAGGGGGGCCATTATTCAGTCTACCACACTTATGATGAACATTCAGGTCAAATTTTGAATTTTTACTACTATAGATGGTGCTTTGATGAGCTTCCTTCTACACAGATCCTTGTGCCCATCTCTGATTATTTTCATTAACTATATTCCTAAAGGCAGAATTACTTAAATCAATGGATCTATAAATTTATAAAAGTTTTGATTCACATCACCAAATGGCTCCCCAGAAAAGTTGCACCAATTTATATGGACATCAACTGTGTGTGAAACTGTTCTTCTGATGCTCATTCATGCTGAGTGTAATTACTTTTGAAATCTTGTACAGATTGCTATTCAAAATAATGGTATCATGTTTTGTGTTTCTTTGCATACCTGTGAAATGAACATTTCCCTCATGCCTGTTTGCCATTTGTATTTATTTTTGTATGAATTTGTGATTGGACCCATTTTTCCATTACCAATCTTCACCATTTTTCTTATAGATTTTTTTTTTCAAGGAACTAGGGCCTGGGATTGAACCTAAGACCTCATATGTGGAAAGCCAGCACTCAACCACTGAGCCACATTGGCTCCCTTCTTATAGATTTGAGAGTACGTTAATGGTCAATCTGTTACATATATATGTTGTTGATTTGTTTTCCTAATTTTTTATTTGCTGTCTAATTTTTATTGTGGTTTTATTTCATTTCTAGAAATTTTGATTAGTTTTTGCTCAATTTTATCAGTTTGTTCTTTTAGGATATATCCTGCTGCTTTCTCTCAACCCTGAAATTAGATATTCACTTTTTATACTTAGCTGTTTGATCCATCAGGAGTTTATTTGAGTATCAAGTATGAGATATGGATTCTAACTTTGTTAATTTTTCCTCAATAGTTATACTACACACCTTAGTGGATATTCGATTGTTTCCTACTAGTTGGAATTTCAACATTTATCATATACTGATTACTTTTAATCATTTGAAATTGTTTCCAGCAGTGTTAGCTTTTTGTGATTTTAAGCACCTTAAAGTTTTTTTGAGCATTTAAGGCCAAGCAATATAAGAATCCCATACTGCATATCCTTTTGTCATAACCAAGAGAGATGGATTAATATATAATAACCTTGTTTGAATTAGAAGACCTGGTGCCCTTACCACATAAGAAGTAACCATTGGTTTCCACCAGTAACAGTTTCTTTATGGTCACAAAGTCCTTGGTGAAAATCTAAAGGCAAAGAGCCAGGTCTCCCCCATAGAGAAGTGCAAGCTTGCACTGCACAATCCAAGGGGTGTCTAACAAATGGCAGAGTATATGAACTGTGCCCTTGAACTTTATAGTCCAGAATCTGTGCAGCTGTATGCAGTGGGCATATCCGAACTCAGCTCTCAAGGAAAGCTCTTAAGGGGACTTCTAGGCTTATTAGATCTTAGAGAGCATCCACCCAACCTCATCATTTTATTTCAAGTTCCAAAAAGAAGGAAGGGATTTGTCTATGGTCACAAAACTTAATGGTAGAATTAGGAAGAGATCCCTAGATCTCTCTTGATTTATCAAGTTTGTTTTTTATTTATTTTGTAAATTTCAAAAAAATTTATGAATATGTATTTTATTTACATGGCTCCAGATTCAAAAGGCACAAAAGATTACATATCCACAAAGTCTTCCACCCTTGTTGATTCCTCCCTCCCCTCTTGTAGTGCCTGTAGACTATCCTTGTTACCAGCTGTCTGCATAGCTTTCCAGAGATAGTTCAAATATTCACAAGCAAATACATATATACATTCTCCAGTGAGTATAAGGCATTGTTTCATATGTCTCAAAGCTATTTGTATTTTCTGTTCTGCAAACTATTTCTTTCCTTTGCTCATTTTTCTATTGGACTGCTGATCTTTTTCTTACTGAATCATAGACATGTATATTAAGAGAAGTAGCCCTTTCACTAATTGTAATTGAGATTGAATATCATTTCATATGTTTAAGAGCCATTGTAATTTTCTCTCTTGAACTGTATGTCTTTATACTTTCCCCTTCCTTTTTCATTTGGGTTATTGATCTTTTTCTTCTTGATTTGTAGAGTCACTTCTAAGTTATAGAACCTAGATTTTTGGACCTCCATTTGCAACCTCTTGCACTTGACCATGTCATCTCCTCAAATAACATTGTGCTTTTGTCAGTTTTATAGAATGGAAGAACATTTTATAAGTGTAGATGTAAAAGCCAATCAATTTTCTAAGCACAACAAACTCAGAAAATATTGCCTCAAAACTATGATTTTTTTCCAGGTGCGAGATAGTGCGAGTCATTTAATCTCTGGCAAATGCATCAATATAATAACTTCTAAAATTAATAAGATAAATCTATAACAAAATTTATAAGCAATTTGTAAACAGATGCTAAGGTCCAAGATGTGCTCACAGTTGATAGATCAGAAACAAAATAAAACAAAACAAAAAAACAGTGATTACTTGAAATGCTTCAGGGCCCAGTTTAAATGCAGCCTCTTCCATGAAATAGGTTTTGGTTTCCCTGGATGGATAACACCTCCCTTGCCTCTGAATTCCCAGAGAACTTTGTACCTCTCTTGGGGGTATTATTATACAAGAATATTCCCAGGAGCACCACTAATTTCCTGTACTGGTCATAGATTTTTTTCCTCAAGGAAGCCTCAAATATTCCAAGCTACAGTGTTTTTTTAAAGTCAGGTTTATGAGGTATAATTTACGTACAGGAAGTTTCACCCATTTGAAATGTACAGTTAAATGAGTTCTGACAGACATGTATAGGTATATGATAGCCCCACAATCAAGACCTAGAACATTCCCATCGCTCCAGAATGGTCCCTGGGCCTCTGTGCAGTCAGTGCCTCCCTCCACCTTCAGCCCCCAGCAGTCACGCATCTGATTTCTGTCCCTAAGGTTTTGCCTTTTCCAGAATGTTATATAAAAGGAATCGTGCATTAAGTAACGTTTTGTGTCCGGCTCCTTTTACTCTCAGCCGCAGTACTTTGCAGTTCAACACAAAGGAGACAATAAACTCGTTGCTTTGTGAAATTGAGACTAGGTAGGCTTGCTCATGAACCCGTGCAATTGGTAGGCAGTGGTCATGAGGAAGGAGCAGATGGGAAGGAGGAGAGAGACAACAGAAATTGAGACAGAAGCAGAGAGAAGGGAAATTTTAATGTTTTATTCTAATGTTCTTTACCCTTTAGAAATTGCTATTCTGTATGGAGCCCTTCCCTGGGCCCAGCATTTGTGTCAGTCTCATGACAGCCTCACAAATTATCATTTTGCCCAACAGGACATTGGGGTCAGATGGTCTATGTGGCTTGTCCCCAAACAGAACCCTAGTAAGAGTCAGAAATGAACTGCTTTCTGTCTGGTCCTAAGGACCGTGTTCTGTGGACCTCTCCAGGCTCCATCTTTCCCAAAGTCTAGTAAGGGAGAGTTAACAAGGAGACCTGTAAACTCCATAAGGCAGAGACTTTCTGTTGCATTCACCGCTTTAAACCCGGAAACTAGCACCATGCCCATTGCAAAGTAAATGTTCATTAAATATTGTTAAACAGATGAAAAGAGGGACCTGTCCTGATCCTAATGCAAATGCACTTGATTTTCCTCTCCGGTTGCTCACTGGGAGTTTTTCAACTGTTAAATTCTTCGCATTATTTTAAGTTTCCTTTTTTACTCAAAGTAAAATTCAAATTATTTCTCAATTCTGTGTCAGGGTACATTATCCCAACACATACACTGAAGGAGTCTGAGTGACACCCACCTATCCCCTTTTGAATTGTTTGCCATTTGAATGAGGAATATGGTTTATATCCATTAAAGGCTACTCCAGAGACAATGTTCAACTAATCATTTCTTATTATGTTCCATATCTAGACCCCAAGGGGTATGGATCAACATCAAGTACTTTAATGTGAATACCTAGAAACAAGTTTAATGAAAATTTTATGCCTTAGATATATTTGAATATCAAATGGGCTATATATAAAACACTATTGAAATGAAAGGAAAATCCAGTCAGATGGCATCTTAAGGTGTTGACAAACCAAAAGAATATATGGCAAATTTCTTCCCAAATAATATTATTGCTTTTGTAAAAATAATGAGTATTTGAGAGCAGATGGATATGTCAGGAATAATAATGGTATCTTTCACTTTGTGGAATGTTGTAGAATAATATTTGGGAGCAAAGAAAAACAATATTAAAAATTGTATTGTATCATACAAACCTAGGTACTTCCCAAAGAGGTTTCCAAAGTATTTCAGGCCTCTGGGAAGTTTTCAGTCGTTTGACTTTCTCATTATCCCTTTACATAATTATGTCTCCAAAACAGTCCCTCTTTTGGCAATGAATTTTGTCAATGGAAGGTATAGTGGCACCTGAGTTGTAGGTACAAATTTCCATTTTTTAATTTAAAATCTTTTTCTATTTAATATCCTGCAACTTTCCAATGAAATCCTACTTCAGATAGAGTACAAGAAGAGTCCTTCAATGCTATATGTGTGGAATGGTCCTAATACCCACCTTTAAATTAATTGATCAATTGTGCTCACTAGAAGATTTGCCAGCCCAGATCAGCAGAGGGAATTGTAGGAGCCGTCAATGTCTTGAAAAAGCAAAGTGCACGATTATGTGGCAGTAACGTGGCAGACTCTGTGCTTTATCATTGCAACCCAGGCAAATGTAGCTCACTCTCTTTGCATAAGTTATATATAATATAAAGGCCAAAAAGCCCTCATGCATGCTTGTTTTGTTACTTGCCTTGAGCTGAGAAAACTGGAAATTTTTACAAGGGAAATAGGAAAACAACATAGAAAAAGTGAACTTTTGCCTTGAAGACATGGTTCTCCTACTGGCCTTTTACCTGGATGCTATGCCTTCTCATGCTACTGGGGGTTGGGAGAAGAGGGATGAGAGGGGCAGGGGTGCTGGGATCAGAAACTAGAATAAGCACTAGGGTTCTAGGGTCAGAAGAAGTCTGAGTGAAATGGAGAGCTCGAAGATGTAACAGCACAGGGTCAGAGCCAGGCAGGTACCTACTGGACAGAGAAACTGTTATGGATTGAGTTGTATCCCCCCAAAAGATATGTTCAAGTCCTAACTGCCAGTCCCATGAATGTGATCCTATTTGGAAATGGGATCTTTGAGGATGTGATTAGTTGAGATGGGACCAAACTGCCTCCATCCTCGCATGGCCTTCCCCTCAGGGTCGGTGTGGCTGAAATCTCCCTTTTCTTTCTCTTCTAAGGACACCCATCATTGAATCTGGGGCTCACCCTAAATCCAGGTGATTCTCATTGCTAGATCCTTAACTTAAATTGTATCTGTTGATGTAGATCCTTAACTTAATTACATCTCTTTCAAATAAAGTCACATTCATAGGTACCAGAGATTAGGACTTGGCTATATCTTTGGGGGGCCCCTATTTAACCCAAGAGAGTTGTAATTATTACTTTCACTTCAGCAGCTTATCATCTCTTGACTAAACTCTGCCTGCAGTCATCACACGGCCATCTATTCTCAATAAAGTAGCCCAGTGATCTTTCTGAAATAAATCTTCCCCTGCTTAAATTTTTTCAGTGGCTCCCCGTCACCTACAGGAGGACATCTGACATGCTGAACAAGGCCATGGCCTGGCACCTGCCTCACCTCTGCAGTGTCATTCCCCACCCCCTCCACCAAAACGGAACGACTTCCAGTGTCCCAAATATATTGCACGCTTCCACTCCCCCGGCCCTTGCACGGCATGTTCCCTCTGCCTGAAAACCCCATCCCTCCCTATTGAGGGCCTATTCCTCCTTTAAACTTCAGGAGCCATTTCATCTCCTCTGAGAAGTCTTCCTGGACCCTCCCCTGGCACCCTGCTTCCGGAGATTGGCTTCCTCCTCCTTTTTCCTGCTGCATCTTGGGCTTATCCCTGTCGTCCAGCTTTGTCCATTGTTCTGTAAAGGTCTGTTAATGTTTCTGTTGTTCCTTGGAGGTTGCATCTTACTCAAGTCTACATCCCCAGTGTCTGTGGGTAATGGGAGGTGTTGAATGATGACTGGATAGATGGATGGATGAGTGAGTGAGCAGATGGGTGGATGGATGGATGGGGGGTGGATAAGTGGATGCATAAATAAGTAATAACTAGAAAAACGAATACTCTGAGCCAGGTGTCATGAGGAACCACAGGGCGAAACCTAAACTAAAGCCAGGACCATCTGTGATTAGAAGATCTGAGCAGTATTAGTGAGGAAGGAGTGTGACTACTCAGAATTCATATGTTATCTGACTATAAACTTTCCCATATATGATGCCCAAAGTAACTGCTGAGCCAACTCATCATAGCTCTCCAGAATATTCTGAATCTTCTCAATTTCCAAAGTCCTAAATTAAAGAAGCTCCCAGGAAGCGGATGTGGCTCAAGCAGTTGAGCACCTGCCTACCACATGGGAGGTCCCGGGTTCAGTTCCCGGTGCCTCCTGGAGAAGACGAGCAAGACAGCGAGCTGGCATGATGGACAGGCATGGTGAGCTGACGCAACAAGGAGACGCAAAGAGGAAAGACAATGAGAGACACAACAAAGCAGGGAGCTGAGGTGGCTCAAGCAATTGGGCGCCTCTCTCGCACATGGGAGGTCCCAGGTTCGGTTCCCAGTGCCTCCTAAAGAGAAGATGAGCACACAGCAAATGGACACAGGGAGCAGGCAGCAAGCACAAACAACAGGGTGAGGGGAATAAATAAATAAATAAATAAATAAATAAATAAATAAGCTCCCTTTAGGAATGGATAAAACATGGTTCTCACCTCTTACAATTTATTATGAATAAGATTTGTCTGGTGCATATGTTTAAAATATGAATATCTAGGGCCCAACCTCAGAGATTCTAATAAAGTCCATCTGGGCAGGCCCTTTAATTTGTGGAGAGGTAAAAAGTATAAATTCTGGCTTTGCCACATCTGGGCTGGCTTACCTTAGACAGTTTCTTAATTTTTCATCTCTGAAATGGAGACAATTCTTCTTCATAGGACTGAAGTGAGTTATCTGTTTTGGCGTATATAAGCACTCAGACACGTTTCCTTCCATCAGGGCCATCATGTCCTCATCCATGAGAGTCTAGACCAGTGGTTCTTAATCCTGACTGTATAATAAAATCTCCTGAGAAATTTAAAAACCGGTCCTGACACAGCTGATCTGGAGTGGGTCCCAAGCAAGGTCATTATTTTAAAGCATCCCAGGTCTGATGTGCAGTCACAATCGAGACCACCTTAGGCCCTAGATCAAGGCTTCTCGAACGTGCACCCGGATCACAGGGAATCTTGTAAAAATACCGATTCTGATTCATTAAGCCTGGGGAGGCTGAGAGGCTGCAGTTCAGACCAGCTCCCAGTGCTGCTGCTGTCCATTGACTGCACTTTGAATAGCGAGGCTCTGGGGGATTCTGGTTTGAGTAAGAACCCTGAGCTCAAGCAGACACAACCAGCAATGTGGTCAAGAGCTTGGTGCTGACACAGGGTCGATTGTGCCAGAGGCCATTTGGTCCCTCGTTACTCCCTGGCTGTCACCCACTGAGTGCCTCGCTCTGACTTAGGTGCTGCCCGGAAGCTCCCCCAGCCCTTAAATAGCATGGCCCAACCCTGGGAGGAGATCTAGGCAGAGCTCTCTCGGACTTCTCTGATAAGATGCGTCAAGTGTCCACGACCGTCATCCCCGGGAGTCCTTCAGAAAGCATTTAAGGAAATGCTACATGCTTAGCACTGAGCTCTTCAGATTGTGGTGCTCAGGGTCATTGTTTTGCCCATAGAAGGGCCATTCGTGTGTGTTTTAGCTGCTGACTCAGTGACCCTGCCGCGTAAGAACAGTGTTGCTGCTGCCCTGGGTTTTGGCACAAATAACTTGAGTGTTTTCCAAACATCATTAAACGCCAAAGTGCCCCTCAATTTGGTCCAGGTGAAACAAGTCAGAGGTCTCGATTAAAGCTGGGCAAGTGAGAGGGTGGAAGATTGAAAAGAGAGGCGGCAAGCAGATATAGCATCTTAACTCTCAAAGGCCGGGTCTGCCTCTTCTTGCGAACTCGTTGTGGCTTCTTGCAAGCAGCCTTCCCGAGATTTAAGTTGTAAGCGGGGGCCCTCACTGCCTGAGCAGGCACACGTGGAGTTCACGCATCATGAAATCACCTTGAAGCCTGAGCGAGAGGACCTTCATTTATTGCACGTGTATTTAATGTTACACCAATTATCCTTTTGCTGCATGTTGATTAGGCACAAATAATGAGTCAGTTAAATACCTAATTACAGAGTCTTGCTTTTTATACAGCCAAACCTATCACTTACTTTTCATATTTTATGATTCCAAAAATCTAGAGTCAGCCCTAATTAAGTTTTTTAGAAGCCATGCATTATTTATCACCCTCATCACCAGAATAATAAAAGCCAACACAGACTTCTCATAAACCCCATAAGGTATTAGTATTATCCTCAGTTTACCTAGGATGACATTAAGGCACAAGGTTAAGTGCCTAGCTCGGGGTCATCTACCTAATGAGTGATGGAGCTGGGAACTGAACCCAGATTATCCTGTTGCCAACACTTTTAACCACTGCACTCAACTTCTTTTTTACAAAGGCTGCTAACTCACATTTATGAGCGTGCTCGGTCCCTGCCAGGAATTGTGCCAAGGGCTCTACATGGGTTCTCTCCTTTGCCCTCAAAACACCCATATGGCTTAAGCACTATTAATTTCATTTTCCAAATGAGAAAACTGACCTTAGAGAAATGATGTAATTTGCCCCAGTTTATACCCCACCTTGTAAGTGCTAGAACTGGGATTTGAACCCAAGGGGTCCATGTTCCCTTGCCCCCAAGGTCTGTGGCCTCCTTGGCAGGCTTTGGATTCTTGTCCTTCCCCTCACCTCCTCCTACTCAGAGGGAAGGTGCCCTTGATCTGTCCATGCATTGCTCCATCAGCACCTGTCAGTGTCCACCCAGCCACTCCTCTCCCAAAGACCCCTAAAGTTAAAGTCCTCATCCCTGCCAGAGAGTCTAGGACTTGAGGCTCCTCACGGAGGGTTACTTCCAAAAGCATATTTGCCTCTGGCTTCTCTCTTTCACCCTGAAGCACAGATATGCTCAGGGTTGTAGCCCAATGCCACTTGAGGACACTGAAAGCTTGTCCCTGAGGGGAGAAGAGGAGACAACATGGCCACCTCCAGCCCTGCGAGGCTGGAACATGGAGGCCACCAGGGGAGGGTGAGGATAGAATGTGGCAGACACTGAGGCAAAAGCTGTGACCCCTGCCCCAGCTGGCCCCGAGCCAGGCTACAGCTCGAATCTGCAGTTAGAGGTTGTATGCATCTCTTATGGTTTGGGAAGCTTTTCCACTCAGAGATGCCCCCACACCCACAGAAAAATAGCATTATTCATGGACTAGGAGAGAGGAAGGTCAGTGGTAAGTTGTTTTTTTACCTGTCATAGATCCCTGTTAGGAGGTGATTTGTGTCCCCCGAAGGACGTGTTCAAGTCCTAACTCCTGGGCCTCTGAATGTGACCTTATTTGGAAGTAGGGTCATTACAGATGGAATCAGGGAAGTTGAAATGAAGTCATACCAGAGTAGGGTGGGCCCTTAATCCATTAGGACTAGAATCCTTTTAAGGACAGAAGAGAGCAGACAGACCTGGGGGAGAAGGCCACGTGATGGCGGAGGAGGCAGAGACTGGAGGGTTGCCTCTAGAAGCCCAGCAGCATCAAGGGTTGCTGGCAACCACCAGAGGTTATAAGAGGCAGGGAAGGGTTCCCCCTACATGTTTCGAATGGAGCATCATTTCAGACTTCAAGACCACACTGTGAGAAGATACATTTCTGTTGCCTCAAGCCACCAAGTTTGTCGTGCTTTGTTACGACAGCCCTAAGAAACTACAATTCCCAACCTAGTTCCTGACCTCCAAATAGGAGGTCCAGGTTAGTCTTCCCATCTTAAGGTCCTTAACTTCAGCATATCTGAAAAATCCCTTTTCCTGTGTAAGGTAACCTATTCACAGGTCCCAGGGATTGAACAACTTTGGGGACCATGATTCTATCTATCACACCACCCAAGTCTGAGATTCCATCCTCTTGGAGATTCCATCACTTGAATCCTGCAGGAACCTCCATCTGTTCTCCCTGTTCACCTTGTTGTCCCATGGCAACCAGAGTGATGTTTTAGCATGTAAATCAGATCACATGCTGCTTGCTTAAACCCTCCTGGGCTTCCCATAATATTGGAATGCAATTCAAAGAAATATCAAAGGTCTCCAGGACCTTACATGATCTGGTCCAGTCACTCTTGGGCCTTGTTTCCCACTTCTTCCCTTGCTCCCTCTGCCCCAGCCACACTGGTCTCCTTACAGCATCTCCAACATGCTGAGCACAGTCACAGCACAGAGGCTTTTCATTTGCTGTTCCCTCAGCCTGGAATACTCTTCTCTCAATAGTTGCATGACTTTGTCCTCTGACGGAATGTCACTGTCTCACCCCCGTCTGTAAACCAGACCCCACATGACTCTTTGTCTTGGTATGCTTTGCTTTTCTTCATAACATCTCCGAAGTTATAGTATACTTTATTTTTAACGTCTCTCTCCTGCCATTGAATATAAGTGCCAAGAAGGCTGCTTCTTGCAGTGGTGCCATTACACATGCTCTGCTAAAGGAAGGAAGGAAGGGGGGCGGGAGGGAGGAATCAACTCAGCTCACTGCCCTCTTAATGGATGTTATCCGAAGCCTTATCCTTTAGAGTGGATGATGTTCCAAGTACTTCAAAAGGAAAGGAATCACTTTTATGTCTTTCAAATGCATTTTTAAAAAAAATGACAATACAGCTTAAATGCTTCCAGTGTTTAAATAATCCCACACAGTCACACACTTGAAACACCAAAGGTGTCACCTGATATTACATCTGCCACTTAAAACTTGTATGACTGGAAGCTCTTTATGCCTCAGTTTCTTCATCTGTAAAATAGGGATAATAATAGTCTTACCTTCATAGTGCTATCGTGAGGATTGCATTAGTTACTAATGCAACTAACTCTAAAGCACTTAGAATGGATTCAGGGACATAGTAAGTGCTATGTAAGTGTTTATTTAATTTTAAAAAAATGTTTACCCTTGAAAATGTAAACCTTCATTGAATTTAAAATGACATCTGGAAAATTTCAGGTTTTACTTAAATCAATTTGTTTCTGCCTTATTTTAACTCAGAAAAAGTATAGTTTGTATTGCTTTTAAAGTAAAATGGCAAAAGTATGTCATTGCTCATTTTTTTCCACCAGTGGTCATAGTCTTACCAAATAAATGTTTTCTCTGTGGGTTAGGGCTGTTAGGATATTTTATAAATAATGGGATTATCAAAGTTAGAACCTCACTTACTGAAAGGGCCAGTGTGAAATGGAGAGGCTGCTCCAAAGTCTGTCCTGAGAAACAGTATCATTTCCCATCGTCTTTCCAGGGGGCAGGGGTTTAAAATTGACCCCCACTTGCCGCTTTCCTTCATTAGGTCACCACTTTGGAAAGGCTGCTTCCCCCTTATTAATGAAAAAGCTGCTCTGTTTGTTTTGGCTACAACCAACCTAACAGGGTCTTTTAATTCAGCGACTGGCTGTTTTCCTTGGAAGCTAGCAAGTCCAGTGGTTTTGGATTAAGCTCGGATTCTGGCTGCAAGTTCCAAGCTGGAAGTAAAATGACTTCACCCAGCAGTGGTGGGGGAAGAAAGCCGTGGCAGGCCTTTAGAAAGTGGAGTTTGAATATCTGAGGGTTTTGGAAACAGTGCTTAATGAGGGGGGAAGCTTAGGCTGTTTGAGGGTGATGTGGGAAAGCCATTTTATTATTCTATTTAAATGCTGTGCTGTGCTTTATTTACATGAATTCAAAACACAGGGTCCTGATATGTCTGACTGAGTTTTGTTTTTCCTGTTTCAATCTAGAGTAGAAAGCAGTTTCAAAATGGATTGAAAGGACCCCACTGTATGTAAAAGCGAAGCAGATGCCTTCTGAGGGAGACAGCAGTGAAGTGTGCATTTGGAGGACTAAAGGCGGGGAAGGGACTGGGCTAGAGGAAGGTTTTTGGTTGGAAGAAAGACAGTGGAGATAGCACAGCCTCGGGAGGGGATTCAGTGGGTGCTTGTGCCTTTTCTCTGCCAGCACCTGTGAGCAAGAGGAGAGGGCTAGGGGAGACATTTATGCATTTGATTGGCCACCTTATTTTGGGCTAGGTCAGGGAAGCAACGGGGCTGAACGGGATTTACCCAGACTTCTGGTGTTTTGCATTAATAACGCAGGTGAGTTCCCTGGCTCTTGGAGGCACAACCACTTTCTTTCTTGTCTCTCTCAGTTCCTTTGATAGTCCAGGTTCAGAGCAGAGATGATTTTTTTTTAACCAGAGGTCCACGGGTCTTCTAAGAGTGACCATGGAAGAACTGTGATCCCTGACATCCCAGCAACTGGATACAAAATATATGCACGTATGCTGCTCTGGGGAAGAACCCATAGTTCTTACCAGATTCTCAAAAGGATTTTGTGAACTACCTTCTGCCAAAGCTTAGTGTCACTCTTCTAGATGGTAGCAAAAATCATACAGTAGAACACTTTGTACTTTTAATTGTCTCCTTCAGTATCTCATGATAAGTACAGATTTTGGCATAGCCAAAACATTACAAAAGGGTTTGCACAGCATCAGAAGATCTTGAATTGCAAAGTCTAGAGGTAAGAGGCTATGACCAAGTTAGCAAGAGCTAAGCTCCCTCACAAGTCCATGCTGGTGTAGTCTGAAGGGCCACGTTGCACATGCCTTGCCACACCTGGGCACACCTAGTGCTGGGCTGAGCAAGTTGCATGGTGAGTCCCTGCCATCTAGGAGCTTTCACTCCAGCACAAGGCATACCTGCATGGGAAGGCATCCAGAGTGATACAGATTCCAACAAATAAATAAGACTATGCTCATAATTATAAAAGAGTTGCATTGAGCACTTGCAATATGCCTGGAGTTTTGGACACATGAACTCATTTGACTTTCGCAGTAATCTTATGACATAGATACTCTTATCTTTCCCATTATACTGATAGAGTAATTTAAGCTTAGGGAAGTCAAGTAAACTTCTCAAGGTTATTAAGTGGTAGATTTAAGATTTAAGGTCAGGTTTGTCCAAACCATACTTCTTCCCAATTTAACCATGCTCCATTACCTCAAGGCAGCTTGTGGAACACTTATTAATCTGGCAAGATCTCCTTCCAGGCTGTGACTTTAAGATTTTTAGTTAGCTGAAAGAGTGACAAGTCAAGCAATCAATTTGCAAGTCACACACTACGTTAGGAATTGGGAGGGATAACCACTTTTCCTTCCCAGAGGGACCGACAGACAAATTCTGAGGGGGTGGGATTTCTGGAACTCTGCGGTATTAACAAGAGAAGACTTGGAAAGTTAGAAGAGGGAGGGGGAGGCTGCATTCCAGGCATAGCTCATGGCATGAGAAAGCACCAAATTTGGAGTGGGACAAACAGATGAAGAAGGTGTCAAGTTCTCTGGGGAGGAGTGGGGAGCACTGGAGGCCAACAACAGGAAAGAGGGCTGGCAAGATGCTGTGGTGACTTAGCTGGGCCCCGAACAAAGGGCAACCATCCTGGCATCCTAGGAACCACCCCCACCCCGCCCTCTTCATCCCAGCAAAGGGAAGTCCGCACCATGATGGGAACAGAGTTCCAGGTGGAAGTCCACTGCCTGTTCTAGAAGGAGAACTACAATTCTATCAGCAAACCCTCTGGTCATAAAAAGCTAGGCTTGCATATGATGTCCTTTTCCACTCAATTATCTTAACTGCAATGACTTGTCCATCTCATAAAAGACAGTGTGACAAGTACGTGCCTTGGGCGTGAGAGGTAAAGAAGTAGAGTAAGAAAGACAGTAACTGAGTGGGAAGGGAATCCATGAAGGAACAACAGGAGGCGCACAGGCCCCAGCAGGGCCCCAGTGATACCACAGCCAGTTCCAGGCGTACAGCACAAAATCCAGCCTGGGTCGTAGAAAGCAACAGCCTCCCTCTTTCCCATCCCCCACCCTAGAAGAGCTGTTCTCGGTGAGAAAAGCAAATGGGGTAACAGTGTAATAGAAAGCAAGCTCGACTTAAAAGTCAGAAG
Source organism: Cabassous unicinctus (assembly GCA_029593785.1). NCBI lineage: Eukaryota > Metazoa > Chordata > Mammalia > Cingulata > Chlamyphoridae > Cabassous > Cabassous unicinctus. The sequence continues at coordinate 47,615 of JAQZBX010000868.1, forward strand.
TGGCCCTGCCAGCTGCCCCTCCTCTCTCCATGGGGACGGACACTGCTTTCATTGAGGAGCCTTGGAGAGCTGCTGCATCTCCATTCCCTGAAGGGCGGGACCAGATTTGGGAGCACGTGGGAATTAGGCGGCTGCTTTCTCTAATACACAAGAGCTGAAGTTCCTGCTCACATCCGTGTCAGAAATGAAGGGTGCAGACTTACTTTCCTAGGGCCTCCATCACAAAGTACCACAAACTAGGTGGCGCAAAACAACAGAAATTTATTCTTTCTTAGTTCTGGAGCCTAGAAGTCCAAAATCAAGGTGTGGGTAGGGCCACCCTCGCTCTGAAACCTGTAGGGAAGAATCCTCCTTTGCTTCTTCCTAGCTTCTAGTAATTTGCCGGCAGTCCTTGGTATTTCTTGGCTTGGAGCTACAGTAGCACTTTGAGCTCTGCCTCTGTCATTACACGGTGTTCCCTCTTCTCATGTTTGTCTTTTCTCTTCTTATAAGGACACTAGTCATATTGGATTGAGGCCTTCATCTTAACTAATCACATCTTCAAAGACCCTATTTCCAAATAAGGTCACACAGGATGGGGACTTAGGACCTGAACATATCTTTTTAGGGGACACAATTCAGCCCATAACAGCAGGTGCTACAATGAAAACGCCTTCCTTTGTCAAGTCAGCACAGAATCAAGTGCAAGGAGCCTCTGGAGTAGCTGCTCTCCGTGTGCTGCCCCAGGGCGCCTGCCCCAGTCAAGCAGCCGCCTTTGTGTCTGCTCTTTTACACCCCCACCTCCCCAAGTATGCCTTCCCTCCAGCGTGATAAATTTAGCTCTGAATGAAGGCAGAAAGGAGAACCCATTAAAGTAAACACAGACCAAATGGCTTTCAAATACAGCTTTGACACACACACACTGACAAAAAGATCCAAGTGTTCTGCTTCCTTCTCTCCTGCTTATAACTGTTCCCTCCATCCCATCTTTGGGCCCCTTGGCCCTTTTCTGACAAACTGATCATAAGGATGCCTTTATGTAAGCTAACTAAATGTGCAGAACAGAATGTGAGGCTGCTTGTCTTCAGAGCTGATAGGAAAGCAGAAACCATTTGAGTGACAGAGGAACATTTAACGCATCAAAGAGTGGGGTTGGTTATTCTCATTTACTGGTCTGATTCTCTTAGAAACCCCAAACCTGGAAGCATCTTTCATCTCACATGCTCACATTGTCTGTGGCTGCCACAGAGTGCTGCACAGTCCTGCAAATATTTCCCCCCTGGCAGTCATCGTGGCCGGAATCTCGAGCTTTGAGCCATCCCTCTCACGGTAGTCCTTCACACTTGGCATGGCATTTACAGTTTTCAAAGCATTTTCTTTTTCATGAGCTCCTTTAATCCCCACCAGAATCTTGTGGGGGGTAGTTAGTTATTCCTATTCCCATCTTACAAGTAGAAAACCTTGGCCCAGAGAGGTTAAGTGACTTATATGACGTCACAGAGTAAGTGACAGAGTTAGGATTAGGACCTAGGTTTGAGAATTGTGTCCCTTGTTCTTTCCATTCTACCTTGAGCTGGAAAAGCAGGTTGTCCAGTAGGCTCAGCTGGGAAGGTTACACGTTAATGAGGGATGCATTGGAGAATGGCTGGCTATTGCCTCTCAGTGAGAGAGGTTCAGAGGGACCAGGACACAGATTGGATTGGTTTTGTCAGTGTGGGAACGGTGGGCAAGGGCTGGGCATACATGGTTGAGAACCCTGGCACTAGAGGTTGGTAGCCAAAGCTAGGCTTTCCCAGTTTCATTATTCATTCTGCAGGCAGCAGGGTAGACAGGATTTAGTCGACAGGCTGCCGTCCCTCCATTGCCAACCCCACAGGAAATCTCTCTCTTGTCAGCGGTGCTGACCTGCACAACACGCATGGTGTTATTGAATCACGGCTAACAATGAAAGTGTCAATGGCCACACTGCAAAAAGGGACTAGCTGACAGGGCACATCGCGGTCATTGGCTCAGGTAAGCTAGATTGTCTCCTAAGCTCTCGGAGAAGCCAGTGACCCAGCTGTGTCTCATGGCATCAGATAACCAGGGTGGGGTGGAACCTGGCCTTCTCAAAGACTGACCTAGTGTGGGGCTAATTCACCCCAGTCTAAAACTGATACCACCACGGAGTGCCTTTAATATATTGGCATGTAGCCTTCTTCCTAAACACTCAAAAGTTAAGCTTTTCTTTCCATCTTTTCCTAGAACTTCATCTGTCCCCTCTTCAGAATCCCCTTCTAATTCTTTCTTATTTACAATTATAAAATTGACCAACCCCAAAAGATAAGACTGTAGGTGTCTATGAATCATGTAAAGAAGAGTCTAGTAAGGAAATGTCTAGATAATAAATGACATACAGCAGACTCCTTCCTTTTAAAGAATAAACAGAAAGGAACCTACTATGTGAGAAATTTTAAGAATACTGATAGGTCACCTCTCCCCGCCCCCCCCTCCCCCGCCTCCCACAAAAAAGGCCTACATAAAAGGGCAGGAGAAAACCGTGTCATTCACTTAAATTGATCTATGACATTTTTAATGAAGCAAGATTGGCTTCATTAATTAGGACCTACCATTTCTGAAGTATCTACTGTGGCTCTTCTCAAGGATTTTATACCTGCCATCTTTCTTTCTCACAACATCCCTATTAGGCTAGAGCTATTATCCCTCATTAAAGATGAGGGGAATGGAGCTAAAAGAATTCACGGTAGCACAGTTGGGGAGTCTGGGCCTGGGATTCTCAAGTGTCTTAAGAGCTCATGCCCTTTCTCTGTGTCATACCCACCTCCCACTTCCTACTCCCATTTTTTGAAACTTCAATCCATATCAAGACTATTCTGAACTAACATTTGAATAACACGGTTTTATCCCCAAACTCATTTTATTTCCATAATTTAAACTAAGGAAACTGCCATTCTGATTTATTCCATGATTTGTCCAAGGTATCACAAGAAGGTAAACGTAGAATGATCCCTAACCATCAGCTCTAATTCCTGAACGTTCTCTTTATACCACTTAGTTGCCTCTAGTGACTCACAACATCAACCAACTGACCTTGCCAAAGCTAACCAAGAGAAAAGGACACCATCACACCGAAATACTAATATTCATTCCTAGCCAGACTTTCCAAACTCATTTTGAATCTGCTATATAGAGACCTTATTCAACATAAGCCTTGAGTGGTGTCCAGCCTAGTTGATTTCCCACACTGAGCCTCTGTTTTCTAATTTCTTTCTCTGACTTCTTGCCCCTTGCAGACTCCCTATATGGATCTATCTTTTGAATCTCACAGAGAAAAACAGCGCATACTTGAAATCCCAGCAACTTTCCCAAAGAGTTGACAACCACAAAAGTCAAGAGGGCTCCAAGCACTGCTCCCTCCTTTTGATTCTTTGCAGCCATCACATATGTTTTGAATGAGCATATATTCTCAAAAGGTCTGGAGCAAAAGAGAGCTAATGCAAGCAAAAACATTTTGGGGGACCCTGGCATTCCTTTTTAAATTGTTTTGATTGAAGGAAACCTTTGGGTTGCTGAGAAGTTTCACACTCTTAGTTACTGCCCAACAGGACTTTAACTTTTGCTCTCTTAATGAGCCTTGCCAAGCTGTTTCCCTCTTGGTTTACAGAATTTCTGTTTTCCCCCCAAGGGAATAAGGTGTGCACTTATTCTAAAAATTTTATTAACCAAACATCTATTTTGCAAATCTAGCAGCTTGTATTCTTTCTGTGTAATGCTTTGCAACGCAACATCTATCAGAAAAGCCATAAAAGCATACAGATGGTCCTTACACAACACAATTTAATGTCCCAACAAGAACTAGTGATTTCTTGCTCACATTATGCATCGTTGTAATATATTTTTCCAGATTTTAAAATGTGTGGAGGGCAAATAGTTACCAATATAATTGTGACACCAGACAATGAATTCCTTTGAGGAATTTTTAGTAATACTAAGCCATAGGGTAATGTCTATCATAGAATATGCAGACAGTAAAAGTTTACTGGCATAATTTGGGTTGCAAATGTCTGCGTAATGTTTTCAATATTTTTAAAATGCTAAAATTTAGAGATGAGAAGTGTTGGAAGAGGAGAAAAAACTTCCCTCTCCTCTTTGGCCAAGCATTGGCCATTAATTTCATATGGCTTCCTTTTTCAGGTAGAGTTCTTAGTCACAAGTAACAGAAACTGATCCTAGTTGGTAGAAGCAAAAAAGAAATTAATTGAAAGTGTATTGGGTAGCTCACAGAATAGCCAGGAAGGCTAGAAAAGCAAACTTCGGTAATGAGCAGGACCAAAGATGGGCTACCAGCCTGAAGGAATTCTCTAACTCTTGTTATCCCCTCAAAACCTAGGCACGGGCATGTGCCTGAATGAGCCTAGGTTGCACTCCAAGTTGTAGTTTTCCGTTGCTCTGAGAAAGCAAGTGTTTGGCGTTGTCTAGCTTCTGTGATTGGAGATGGCTCTGCCCCTTATCTTTGGGAATTCCCCAAAGATGGGGAAAGGTTCACAAGTTGGGCAACCAAAAAAATATGGAGGAGTCTACTACACTTCCTAAATGGCTGAACCCCCGGGTCCAGCATCCTGGCCCCTTCTCCTATAACTTTTTGTCTTATCTGCCCTGACAATCTGCAATGCTGAATAACAGAACCGTTGTTTATTGTGGGCCCCAGGTGGCTAAAAACCACCGAGGAAAGTCACACAACTGCTCTTGAGTCTTTGGACCATTCTTAGTAATTTGAATTAGTGGTCTTAAACCCAACCCCTCCCTAACTCCCACCTCAGTCTGCGGACAATTTAATTCTGTACATGTATTGAGAGAAACATACTCCAGGAGATTCTGATGCATGCTTCTACTTAGGAACCATGTTTTAGTTTACCTGTTTCCCATGGCTCCCTTACAAACCACTTCTATTTTTCTGGAAACACCGCCCTTTCCCCCAGTCAGACTCCATTAGTGACCCTTCCATCAACTGGGAAAACCAGACCATCTGATGTAAACTCACTCAACTACTCTCTCTTTCAACTCCAAGTTTCTTCTTGTCTTTACTCATTTCATCCTTCACCCCCACTTCATTCTTCCTTCTTTCCACCAATTCTAATCTGGGTGCCTTGTGATCTAATCTGTGATTTTTTTCCCCTCAACTTTATCTTCCCTTTTGATTGTATCTTTGGTCTCACTTCCCTGCTGTCTTATTCCTTTTGGCCCAGAAACATTCAAGTCTCACCCAACCTAAACAGCCCTCAACTCGACCCTGCTTCCCATAGGCTACCCTCCTGTCCCCCCATCTTCATCTTTCACATCCAGAGGTCCGGAAGGAATAGTTTAAGCTCTTAGACTCTTCCCATCTCTCACTCACTCTTTAATTCAAAATTGCTTCCAGGCTCACGTCCTTTCCCAGTGTCCCCATGGCTTCCTGACTGCCAAAGCCCCCAGTCTCTACTTAGCCTGCATCCTCCCCGACGTCTCAGAAGCTCCCGACCTTGTTGAAAACCCCCTGCCCCCAAACATCCCTCCTGAGCGGTCCTCCTACTTCTCAGGTGATGCTGTATCAGTCTCCTTTGCTTGCTTTCTCCTCTTCTTGCTGTTTTCTCATCCTGGCCATTCTTATTCTTCAGCTACATCCTCGAAGTAGATGACCCCCAGAGTGTGTGCCAAACCTTGACTCTTCTAGTCTGAGGTTCAGATCTGTCCAACTGGTCACTTCCACAGGGCGCCCAGGCCTTTCTCCCTTCCCACCCACCCCCTTCCGTCACTCCTTTTTATTATCTGTGTGGCTAGAGAAACGGGCCGTTTCTTGTTTACTTGTTGATTACCTGGGGCCCGCCTCACCCCCGTATCACTGGGTGAGCCCGGTGCTTCATGGTTAAGAACATGAATTCTGGAGTTTATATCCCAGCTCGGCCACTTCCCAGGTGTGTGACATTGGAGGGCCCCTCAACCTCTCTGACCTCACTTTCTTCATCTTGTAATTCTCTACCCTTATTGGGTGCACAGTTCCTCTGCTGAGGTCATACAGCTTTGCTGCTTTGTGAGCAAACACCCCTCAAAGATCTCATCCTGCTGGAGCTGATGCTGGAAGTGAAAAGAAAATGAAGAGTTTGAAGAAAGTGCTGGGTCTTAGCCAAAAAGTAGAAGTTCCTGATATAATGGAGTGGGATGTTGAATCTGGCATTGACTTGGATTTATGACACAAACACCTACACCCGTTAAGGGAAGGAGGGGAAAACTATCAATCCGTGAACCATTTTTGGTGAGTCCTTCTGTCAGACTAGTAATTGCTCATCAAGTGACAGATAAACCTCAATGAAAGTTGAAAATATGATTTAGTTGAATTTAAGAATGTACACAGCAAACGTGATTTGAAGAAATTTGATGTGAATACCTTTTAAAATGCCTTCATAAGTCCTGTATTTATAAAATCATCAAGGATCTAAAGGGGTCACATTCCTTTTTTTCAGTGTTTTTTATTTCATTTTTTGGAGAAAATTTCGCTTATAAATGTTGGGGATTTTAGCAGTTCTTCCTGAACAGTAAGACATAGTTTGTTTATTTTAGCACTGATTTCATTTTGGACTGGGTCTTATCCATCTCTTACATCGCCAGGGCCAGGCACAGGAGATGTACTTTAGTGCCTGTCTCCTGTTTTGGTAAAGAGTAGGTGAAATATTTGCGTGATCAGATCCAGCTTTTCCTTTCAGAGAACTGTGTGTATTAGTAAAGACCCTTCAAAGGGCTTCGGCCCAGAATGTCACAGGATATGATAAGAACAGACATCTGCCATGTCCTTTAATAAGCACCTTTATATACTTTATCTTATTTATCACTCACAAATTGGTGGGGTAACAGTTGCGTTTCCAACACTTTTCAGCTACGAAAACCGAGGTTCAAAGTGGTTGAGTTGCCCAAGGTTCCAAAGCTAGGAAGTAGTTGAGCCAAGCCTAGCCAAGTACCCAAGACTGCAAAGTCAGCTCTCTTTCTAAGCCCCATTTGGCCTCACCAAGAGGGTGGCCTGTGAGACATACCCTGCCCTCGGCTGACTTGATCTTTGAGGACCCAGCTATCTAAGGCATGTAGGCGAGGCAGGCCTTCTCTATTGCACATGTCCCCTTGTGCAGTCCAAGCATCTGGCGTGAGCCAGAAGGCGCCCAGGACACTGGGTGGCCGCAGCCCGCACATAACCGGCAAGTGCTTGGACCTCGCGTTCTGCCAAAGGCGGGTGGACCCGCATCTGTGCGCGCCACTGCACCGCGGAGTCCCCACCTGGCCCCACTCCCGCCCCAGCGAGCTGGTATCCAGTGCGCCCGGCTCCAGGTGCGCCCACCTGCCCGCGCGCCGCGCGTCCGCGTCTTGGGGGTCCTCCGCGGCGAGGGCCCCCGCCACAGGTCCCCCATACCCCAGGGGCGGAGCGAGGCGCCGACACGTCAGGGCGGAGAATGAGCGCCGGGCGAGCGCGCCCTCCCGGCGGCCGCCCGCGGCCCACGTCCCCGGCTGGCGCGGCGGCCCGCGGCGCTGAGATGTGCTAGCGGCGGCGCTGGGAAGCAGCCAGGCGGCCGCGCGCGCGGGGGCCGGAGGCTGAGCCGGGCCGAGCCAGCCGGGCGAGCCAGCAGTGCGCACAGCTCTGCCCGCCGCCCCCGCAGCGACTCCCCGGCGGGTCCACGGCTCTCCCCGGGGTTCGAGCAGAGCCCGCCCAGGGTGCCCATCATTTCCTTGGGTGACTACAGCGTGTGTTTTTTCTTTCTTTCCCCCCCTCCCTGTGTGCCCTTCTCCAGGATGGCAGAGGCGGAATTGCACAAGGAAAGGCTGCAAGCCATAGCAGTAAGTCCACTTTCATTTTATTTTCTTGCTCTATTGTCTGGCATAGAAGGGGACCCGGAGTGTTTTGGGGTGAGCAGCATTCCTGCACAGTAGCCGCAGGGCATGTTTTTTTTGGGGGGGGTGGGGGGCAGGGACGGGGAGTGTGTCAAGGCTCAGCTACGCTGCTTTTTCTTTATGTCTAAATATAAATCCCTCGGGCACGCTTTGGTCGGCGATTTGAATGTGGAAGATTGGCTCAGAAATAGGATGCTTGCTGCTGGGCTTCGGAGGAAGACTGGCAGCGGCATGGGGGCCGACTCGTGGAATATTATCACCCCGTGCTCATAACACATTGAGTTCATCGAGTGGAAACGGAGAGAGCAGTGACCAGGCCGGTGGCTGCCACCCTCTCTGCGGAAGCCGTTCTGCTGAGTGGAAAACCAGCAGTCAGCCCCTCCGCCAGCCGCGCAGGGAACCGCCCCCCAGAACCCGGGGGTGTTCATTTTCTCTTCTCTGTTTGATTTTGACAAGGGCACTGGTGCAAGCCTCTGTCCTGGAGGAGTCTGCGGACTCCTTGTAACAACTGGGTGCTCTGGGGAGGGGGGAGGGGATTGATATTCCAAGAAAGCCGCCTTCTTATGGCTGTGGATAGCCCGAAACCCCGTTTTCAGCCTACAAAAGAGCAACCACTTTTGGCAAAGTTTATGGGCACTTTCAGAAAAGTGTACCCATGTGCATCTTGATTATAAAAGAGAACTTTCTGAGACTGTCTGGATTTGAGCAATCTTGACACAGTGTTGTCGATGAGCCACAGATGTGGTATTTTTACTGGAGCCACCACAGCTGGATTATATATTTCCTTTGTGGATGGAGAAATGATTACTGCTGCTGTATGAAATAACGACTATTAAAAGAGAATTCTGTTAAGTATTGGCATAAAGGAATCTCCAGACAGTCTTCCACCTAAGTACTGGTTTTGTGTGTGTGTGTGTGTGTGTGTGTGCGTGTGCACGTGTGTGTGAGTTTTCACCCAGGAGTTCCCTGGAAACGTATAAATTTCTTGGAGAAATAGCATGTAATGTTTTGGAAGCAACATTAAAATATTTTCAAAAACCTTTGGACAGACTCTTTATTGGGAAAATACACATAGGTTTTTCTTTTTTGGTGGCATTTGATGTGGTCTCGGTGCTCTGGGCTTCTCTCTCAAACTCGTCAAATCTGAAGTGTCTTGGAGACTTTACCACTAACACGAGAGTGACACTTGTTGACAGTGTTGAAATCCTACAGTTTGTATTTCAGGCAACCTTTGAAAGTGGTCCCCAGAGCTCAGGAAGGCTGTTTCTTTCCTTTCCCTTTCTTCCTGTCCACGCATGTATATGTTGATAGTTAATGAAGTCGTTTGTGCTTTCTAAAGTTAGCTGGCAGGCAGTGTGGCCAGTGTGTCATGAACTGATAAGAAAGGAGATATTCAGTTATTGGTGCCATGGGGCTGGCGGGTGTTTTGTATAAACTGAATAATAGGGTGCTTTAACTGCCGCCGAAGTGGCTGCCTCAGAGAACTCTCAGTTGCTCCCATTGGCTGCTGCTGAAGGTTTCCAACAGTTGTCACATTTTCTGCCTTTGCATGACCAGCTTTACTGGATGCCCGAGGAACAGCTGAGCACAATGAAAGGACTTGCTTTCTGAACGTGGAGCCAGTAGCAGCTAATACGGGAGCCATCCGTTTCCAAGTGGAGTTGAGTAATCCTAGCAGGAGCCAAGTTGGTTTTCAGGAAAGATTTAGCCAGTATTTTGGAATTCTCTTGTGTGTGCATCTCTTCAGTTGTGGAATTGAATTTGTCCTGTGTACCTTGAGAGCTAAGGATGAGTAGCACCAAAGTGCCACTGGGCATATACATTGTTACCTGGGCAGATTTTCTAACAGCAAAATCACACTGTGTGTGTGTGCGTAAGAGAGAGAGGGATTAGATGATTTGGAGACTGAGGCCTGACCATATCAGAAAATAGTTCTGTGTCATGCTTTGGCCCAGCCACACACTCCCACATTCAGCCAGCCCTGCCTCTCTCTGCTGTCTTCCTGGGGCTCTTAGGGGGCCCTGATTTGCATACAAGCCTGCCCCCAGAACCTAGCACTCCTGAAGTTTCTCTGGAGGGAGGACGAGAACAAGTCTGCACTGCTTCACCAACTTGGACTCCTCCAAGAGGCACAGCAGATAGACACATGTTCCAGACTGTAGGGCCTCAGGCAAGTCTTCAGGCGGGTCCTCTGTTCCTTTCTATAAACTTAGCTCAGAAGCTGTGCCTCGTTGGTTGGTTGTAAGGTTTAAATATGATGTAGGAGAAGCACCTGCATGAGGTTGTCATTAAATAGTGTTGAGGCAGAGCCCCAATTCCTATCTATATTGCTCACTTGACCTGCGGTATTAGAGAGACAGCAACTCCAAAGAGGAAAAAGTCTGGAGAGGCTTCTTTTTCTTTCCCCCTCAACTCTGATGGAAGGCCAGGACCCCACCCAGAGGCAATTCCTCTAGCTGCGTCAGACACAGTGGCAGGGATTATGACTTAAGACTTATCCATCCATCCATCCATCTATCCATCCACCCATCCATCCATCCAACAGGTATTTGCAGAGTACCTCCTTGTTGGAGGTACTGACAACCCTGAAGTCGTGTCTCTGAATTTAAATCCACAAAGGGAAGATTTCCCCCTTTGCACACATAAGTTCTGAAAGGACAGATGTCCTGTGACCTAACATGTTTATCACATGATCATCTGTGGGAGTTTTCTTCCTCCCCTCCCCCCCCAAGGGAATTAATCACTCTTCCAGAAACTAGGGAGCTTTGAGTCTTCCAGTTGAGACCAGAGACAAATCAATGGGAAAAAGTGAATCTCATCCTATTGCTGCCAAAAGAAGAGCAAATCCTTCTTTGACAACCCCTTCTGCTCCTAGGCTGCCCCTTTCATCTGTAGGGAGGGATACCCCCAAAGTTGTATTTTAGAATAAAATATAAGGCCTTTGTAAGAGGACAAAAGGGACTGGTAATTCCAGGGAATAATAATAATGCTTGCCATTATTATTGTACATTCAGCGAGCAAAATGCCTTTTCTTTTTTGAAACTTAAGTTGTTTCTAGTCTAATCGAGTGTGGTAGACTGAGTTATGTGTCCCAGAAAAAAAACATATTCTCGATATTAGTCCTCATTCCCGCAGGCATGAGCCCAACATAAATAGGGCCTCTTGAAGATATTTTTGGTTGAGGGTGGGCCTTAATTCCCATTCCTGGAGGCATGATAAAGAGGTCCCTGAAGTCACAGAAGCCAGAAAGGAGAAGACATCGCCATGTGAGGGGAAGCAGAGGTGCAAGCCAAGGAATCCCAAGGATTGCCAGCAGTCAGCGCCAGAATGCTGTAGTCTTCAGGGGTAAAGCAAGCCTGGCTGATATTTTGATTTTGGACTTCTAGCCTCAAAACCATGAGCTAATAAATTCCTGTTGTTTAGGCCAAGCCATTGTATGGTATTTTTGATAGTGGCTCAGGCAAACTAAGACACAGAGGAAATAGAAGAGTGCATAAACAATTACTGTATACTGCCAGGAGTCCTGTGCCTGCGGAGAGCAAATGAACAGCTACGTGGAGCATGCAAACCAGCCCCAAGTAGTTGTGGAACACTTCACAAATGAGGGGACATTTGAACAAGTCCTGAAGATTGGGGAAAGTAAAAGAGGAAATAATATAATAACCTCCCAAATAGCAAAAGGAATTTGTTTGTTGTTAGTTTATTGGTTAGTATGAGAAAGGGAAAACCAATGGTCTGAAGAAGTTAAGTCTGTAGCTAAAGGCCCAAACTCAGTAATAAGACTGGAGAGCTTTTAAACATGCATTATCTTATTTAATTCTAATAATACACTTATGGGGTAGGTACTATTCTTTTACCCATATTTTATGGGTGAAGAGGCTATATAATAGACCCAACCTGAAACAGATAGTGTCAAAGCCCGGATTTGAACACACAAATCGCCACCAGAGCCCCTACTTTCACTACTGCCTTTCAGCTGCCATCCAACACGATGACAGTGTCTCACACTTTTTCCACGAGCCCACTGTGCAAGTAGTTCCAGCTGCCTAAGTGTGAGCATGATAAAGAGTATGAGCATGATTTACATATGATCCAGCCCAGCATTCCAGGTCAGGGATCCCTCAAAGGGTTAGACACCCAAACCCAAGCCCTATAGGACACTGTGGTTGGTGTTGGGACCATCCCATAGACATCCCCTGTGAACCTGTGTTAGTGGTGGGCAGTTGGCAAAGGACTGGAGAGCTTAAGGTCCTGGCCCATTCATCTGTCTTCTTCCATCTCAGAGACACAAATGTGCCTCTGCTTCTAAAATTCTAAGTTAACTATTTCATGCAGACATTATGAAATCAGATGAGGCCTCAAACATCGCTTGCTTGAGATATTGGTCTTGAGGAAGCGATCACCCTGGCTTAGTCTGCAAGCTGCCCAGCAGATAGGAGACACTTTGGGCCAGTTCAGGGTCACTTCCGGGCCTGGGCGTGCTAAGGCCGGCTTTACACAAGCAAAGGTCATACACCTCGCTGGCCTCTTGTTTGTACTTCTGAAAATTTCAGGCTTTTGCCTCTTGGGACAAAGAGCACCTACTCTGGCAAATGTTAGTGTGACCTAAAAAATATAGCAGTCATCAGTTTTAAAAAGCCACACAAGGGGGTTGTGGATTATGATTTGTCAATATTGAGAGGAAAACCAGCTCAGTAGAAGTGCTTCTACTTTTCTTTTGGGGATACCCAATGCTTCTGTGACCACTACTGTTCTTCCTTTGAATTGCCCACATATTTTTATTGATATTTTTATTTTTAGGGGATGTTGATATTTTTAGGGGATGTTGATCAACTTCTTGGTGGTAAGGGTTGGTCAGCGTGTGGCATGAAGTTATCTAGGTACATTGACTGAAGCAGCACGTGGGCATTGATGCACAGAGACAGTGGTCTCGGGGGCTTTCAGTGCCTTGCACAGCCCGGTGGGGTAGTTCTGAGCATGGATTCTGGAGTCAGAGGCCTTTAAAGTTCTGTCTTTCCCATCACTCTCTGACCTTGTTGTGCCTCAGTGTCCTCATTTGTAATTTGGGGATGATGAGAATACTTGCCTTTTGGGATTATTGTAAAAATTAATTGAAAGATTTCATGGAACATGTGCATACAGTAAGCACTGAGCAAATGTTTTCTATTTATTTTAAGTGAAGTTATTTTCTATTTATATTAAATGAATTAGCAAATGATAACTCTTGCATCTTTAAACAGAAAATGGGCAAAAGAATAAAGGTTAAGTTCTGTTAAAAGGAAATTTCTGATTATAATGACTCCTGAGAGTTTCCAGTGTCTGAGGTCAGCAATAGCATCATCAGCAACCACAGGATAGTTTGTAGTGGGCAGAGGCTGGAAACTCCAAGGGCTCCGGGGGCCGGCGTGTAACCTAAATGAGTGGAAGGACCTGGAGAGCAGATGCTACTTCTCAGCTGCAGTTAACTTATGCCAGCGGGAACATAGACCCGATATGGCCACAGCTTCTCCTTTTCAAGAGAAGTCAGATTTTTTTATGTGTAAGATCTCCCATTAAAAAAACAACTATCAACTAGTTTAAAATTCTTTTTAAGAATTTGTGGACACAGTAAAATTCCTTTTGAACAACAGGTTGACATTTTGTGATTTCCTGTGTAGACAGAGCTTTGAACTTTACAATGTGCTTTCCTTATGCAGTGAGTTATTTGGATTTCAGGAGGATACTGGGAAGTGATATTACCAGCACCCCCCTTGGTCTCGCATTGTGTTGCAAAATCAGGTTGCCTTTTTTCCAGGGCTTTGTGGGTTTGGTGTCCAAATGGTTGGATTGTTGGAAAATTAGTGCATAGTTACTACATCTTCAGTATTAAATGGGCTCCTTGCAATCATTGACATGATTTTAACCAAGAATGCTTACATCTAGGTAGGTGATTGCTCTCTCAAATTTAACAGAAATATTTAAAAGACAATCAGCACCTTATGTGAGATTCTCCTGGTGTTACAGAAGAATCTTTAAGAACATGTACGTAAGGTATGCATATCTGAACCCATCACATGTCTCCCAGGATGTTTGGGATGATTCTGATTTATGAGGAGCCTCAAGTAAGAGAGAATATGAATACAGGAAGACCCAGCTGGGATCAGGACATCAAATAGTGGCGACTGCCATTTGAAATAGACTTTCTGCCTGATATCTTGTAGAACAGTGATTCTCAAATTCTTGTGTATTAGAATCACCTGGAGGGCTCTCTAAACCACAGATTTCTGGGTCATACTCCCAGTGTATCTGTCAGTAGGTCTGAGATGGAGCCTGAAAATTTGCATTTCTAGCTAGTTCTCGGGTGAATTCACTGTTGCAGCTGCTGTTCTGGTGAACACTTTGAGAACCACTGGTGAAATGGCAGGAGATGAACAGTAGAGGGAGATTAGGGCCTGGGTCTTGATAAGGATCCCACGCCCAGGGTACTTCCAGGCATTTGTGTTGAGTGTGTATTTTGAAAAGGAGACATAAAATCAAAGACCAAATTCAGTCTTCATTGGTGAGAGCCTAAAACCTAGACCAGTTGGAAAGTGATGCACCTGTGGTCCTCTCCAGTTAAGCTGGCTGATCAAGAGGGGCATCTGGCTTGGCCTTGGGTAGCTGCTTTAATTGACTTAAATAAAGCAGTTTCTGACTGTTGGTCCCTGTAAGACCTCTGTTTGGAGGGTTTGCGTGGGATTGGCTGACCAGAGCTATGGGCTACAGAATTCACTTGAGGTGTCCTTAGAGCAGACACCCAGCATTACAGGGGAGGCCCTTGGAGAGAGCCGGGCTGGCATACTATGTTGCAATAGATGGAGAAGTGCCAGAGCAGGTCAGCTCATGGAGTCCCGCCGGCCCTCACGTGCTGATTCTCAGTGTAGCTGCTTCTCACAGACCGAGTCAGAGGCCAGGATGAGCAGCCACTACCGTTCATTGATTTAATGATGGCTAATGATTCTCCTAAGCCCGTTGTGTGTACGTAAGAACGGCTAGTCATCGGCACATAAGGGAGTTTATTCTTGCAAGGCTGTCCCATAGGCTTCCCTCGCCCGTTTGTAGAACAAACCTCCGTTTTTGTGGGACTCAGCCTCACCCAGACTCTGATCTGTTATAAAACACAAAGCACAGAAGCTGCGCTGTACTGGAAGAGGCCAGACGGTGCGTGAGGGCCACACGGCCTGGGGTACGTCTCAGAGCTGTGGCTTTGGAAGAATACCGCACAGCTGACAGCTATTTCTGACAGGAAATGCCACAGGAGCCGGGTTGGTGTGTGGCAGTGCATGTTGGAGCTACATGTGCCCTTGGTTGATTGTTATCTGAGTATTTTTCATTAATCTCATGTTGAATTAAACTGTCCATAAGGAGGTTAATGTGTGTGTGCATGTATGTGTAAAGAGAGAGAGGGAGAGAAGAGAGAAGGCTCTAGCCTATTTGCATTGTGTTTGAACGTATGTTAATACTTTGGGATTAGTCTTTGACCCTAGCATCAGTGCCTCTATAGCATCATATGGGCTTAGCTAGGACAACGGAACAGGGAATCTGGTACCTTCCTCCTGCATGAGGTGGAAGGAAAGTCACGTGAGCCCCCAAGATGAAAGCCCTCGCCTAGATGAACAGGCCGGGCCGGAACACCTCTTCCTGCCCGCACTCCCCCATGCAGCCTGTCTCCTTGCCCTGCGGGCTGCTAGTCTCCCGACAGTCTGTGCGGTGCCAAATGTGGCACGAACCGCAGCCTTCCAGGCATTTGTCAAACCTGCTCTTAGTTTTTGCTGAATTATGCTGGTTTACTTGCCATTCTAGGTGGGTGGGATTTCCCCCCTGCCTCTGCTAAATTATAACCAGTCATCTGAGCATTTGCTTTATTTTTAAATTCAAGGCTGAAACTTAAAACTCTGAGGGTTACAAAAAAAATTGTTATTCTTAAGAGAAAAGCCCATGCTTGAAAACTTAACCCCTTTGGCGATAGGCAGGGGCTTTTCTTTTTCTGAGTCTGAGTGCTCAGGCCAGCGACATTGAGGCCCCCATGTCCTGTGCGGGGCGTCGGGATTTGGGTAGCTTTGATAGGGTGCGTTTCCAGGGGTGGCATGAGATGGACGCCTGGATGGAGGAGAGGTGCCTCTTGGCGAGTGGCGGGGGGTTGGGGGGCATCCAAGTGGCTTTCCCCCAGGCTCCCGATTGGCTGCTTCAACACCGTTTCCATGGCCTGACTTTCATTTTGGGCTTATAATACTTGCAGCCTCTCGTGGGCTTTGAAAACCTTGCTCTGAGTGGGTCCGTAAGACCTGTAAGATCTGGAAAGCTCGAGGCTAACACGAGCTGTTCTGAAAGGAAATACTGTTTATCCAGGTAAGCAAAAACACGTTCTAGAAGAGCAGTGCTCACCTCGTCTGTGTGCCCCACTTTTCTTTTTCCAGATGCTATGCGGGTCCCCTTGTTCATGAACAGCGAAGGCTGAACAGGTGTGTTCACCACTGAATGCTGTTAACCAAATAAAGCTCACAACAAAACCCACAGGTTGTTTAACAATAGGCAGGATACATTTGGGTGGGGGTTGATGAGAAGAAAGGGCAAGTCCCAGTCCTGGGGGCTGGCTATAGAAGGTACTCTGGAATTCTACCAACTACTAGAGATACGCCTCTGATGGCAAGAGTCCCCTCCCTCTCCCCCATCCTTCTTCACACTGGAGTAAGAATGATGGATTTCAGATTAGTATTGGATCTAATAGAGGCAAATTAAGAGAAAGAACAGGTTCTGAAACCGTAGAGAAGCGGAGGCAAAGGTGAAAGTAATTTCGATTGCTCAGTTACCTCTCTCTCTTTCCCTGTCTTGACATGTCATTACTTTTGTCTCTGGATGGTTCCAGCTCTCCATCTGCCCTAAGCCTGGGTACATAGGGAAAAGCTGGAAGCAGACTGGCTTAGCAGTGCAGGGGGCCTTTTCTAGATTTCCAGCAGCTGGAGTGAGGCAGCCTCCCACTAGGAAGACGGGGCACCCCAGGGTTCAGAAAGTGGAACTGAAGATGGTAACTTCGCCCTGTCGCTTCTTTGAAGGGGAGGGAAATTGGGAGGGTTTCCCCATTTCTCAGAGCTTCCCGTGTGCCCTATACCCTGCTGGCTGCCTTTCATTAGAGACTCACACTCCAGATGGCGCAAGTGCCAGGTGGACGTGGCTGGGCCCTGGAGGCCATGGTGGTGGGGAGAGGGCTGGCAGCACTCATCTCCAGCTGATTGGTCTTTGGCCAGGAAACAAGCCCTGTGTCTTCTAATTTTTTCAAGAGAACCCGGAAAACCAGCTTTTGAAATGAAGTCTGTTGATGTTTAAAAGTTCACAATGATTTAAACACTGTATGGGCCAAACCAAACATAATGGGATTTGAAGACTGTGTGGCCTTGGACTCATTCCTCACCCCAAGCCCCCAGCCCCCACCCTGGGCCCCCAGCTTTCAACCTTTGCCTTTCACAGAGCATTTCATTTAATTGTGTGTTTATGTAATTTTTTTCATTG
>JAQZBX010000868.1:65126-94347 GCA_029593785.1 Cabassous unicinctus
AAAAAAAAAAAAAAAAAAAAAAAAAAGAAGGTAGAGTACAGTTGACTTTCCTGACATACCCCTCTGTGAATTTTAACATGTGTGGATTCACGGCGCCACCAGCACAATCGGGGTGCAGACCAGAAGTATCACCTCCCAAACTAACCCCACAGGAAGCACTACTTTTTCCTTAACTTTGTAAAACACTGGAATGCTAAGTAGTTCTGTTTTACTCTGCCTTGCACCCCAACTTTGAGTGTTCTGAGACTCAGTTAGGGGTGAGAGGGTTGACAAGAAGAGGAAATTGGGGTTACCAGCCTCTGGTGGGGGCTATTTCATAATGAGCACCCCCCATACCTACCTAACACATTTTCCCTTCTCCCCAGTAAATCTCTTCCACTCCACTGGCCCTTCTTTTCACTATCCCCTATTAGGGCTTCCGGATTCAGCAAATAAGAATACAAGACAGCCTTGCAAAAGCTAGGGCATGCTTATAATACTAAACAAAATTATTCATTGTTTATCTGAAATTCAAATTTAACTGGGCATCCTGAATTTTATCTGACAACTCTGTTCCCATCGCACACACACCAAATGTATAGCCAAGTTCAGAAACCCACTGTTCTAGGTCTGTGTTTCACTTTTCCATTGCAAGTGTGAAAATACTTCCTGCTTTTACATTTTAGAATGTTTTTAGGAAGATGAGGCATGTAATAATGTCTCCTCCATATATTAATGTGTTTTCAAGAAACCTTTTGTGACCAACTGGACATTATCCTTTCTGGAGAGTAAGAAATGGCTTAGTGCCTGTGGGAGGGAGGAGGACAACTGGATTTCTGAAACTGGTACGTTTCCCAGCCTTCCTCTGCCTGCCTCCCAACCTTTGACTAATACAAAACTGCAAAGACTAAACAAGGAGATTGTCCACACTGGGTGAGTTTAAAAATAACACTGGAATGTGAGCCTTCAGCAAGCCATATAGCTTATCGTGCCTTGAGCGAGACGGTGCCTTGTGGTGTGCAGTGAGTCGTATTGACAAAGTGGTCACAACTGGATCCTTCCAAGCTCGGATATTTGGGTGAAGGGTGCTAAGACGATTGATTGACTGATCTTGTTAGATTTTTTTAAAAAATTATCACTTTTATTAGTGAGATTTCCCAATCAGAATGGGAGAAGAAGGACAAGCAGTTTTGGATAGCAGCTTCAGAATGAAGGATGAGAGGAAGTTTGCAATATTCAGTCTAGACTAGGGATTGGCAGACAGGGCCCTGTGGGCCAGGTCCCACCTGCTGGCTGTTTTCTTTCATCTGGCCTGTGAGCAAAGCAAGGTTTCTCATTTTTAAATGCTTGGGGAAAAAATTTAAAAAAAGAGTATTTCATGACACGTGAACATTATATGACATTTAGATTTCATATCCACATTTATCCACAAGTTGTATTGGAACATAGCCTCGGCTGTTTGCTACAGTGGCAGAGTTGAGTAGTTGCAACAGACACCAAATGGCCTGCAAAGCCTAAAATATTTGCTGTCTGACCCTTGGCAGAAAAACTTTGTGGATCGCTGCTATCCACAGTGTATCTTGCATGGTTGTATTTGTGATTAAGACTCTCGGGATCTTTTAGATAAAGAAGTAGCTGTTGTCTCACTTCTAGCAGTGCAGAACAATGGAGTGTCTCAGGCACCCTCTTCACTGTTTTCTGGGCTACCATGGCTAGAGACTTCTATGTTCTGAAGAGCTTGCATGTGAGTTTTGCTGCTGCAGAATTTTCTCATTCTCTCCTAGTTGTCTAAGCCAACTGCATGTTATTTTCTTTTGAAAACCAGAAAATATCATCTTTCAGAGGTTGTTTGGTTCATCTAAAAATTAGTATGTAGTATTTACATTTTAAAAAACATTTCTCTATTGACAGGAACTGGGGGTTAGAGGGAAAGCCCAGGAGAATCTCCAGATTGTTTTTCTTTATCCCCTGAAATTGCCAAACACTCATTCTCCCATCTCGGATGACTTTGACGGTAAAGTGGCAGACTGGGGGTCAGAGGACACACCAGTCACATTCTCTGGTCCAAGCAGGAGGCCAGCGAGGAGTGGCTTCTGGCCAGCCAGTCCTGTCATTATTTAGCCCTTCCCCAAGGGTCACTTACCTCCTGGAACCCATGGGACAATGCCTTGATTTGCAAGTGAACTGACCATCAGGTAACAGCTGCTACTGACCAACAGGAGCAGGGACCACTCTTCTCTGAATCACCGAGGGCTTCCTTTCTGTCCCTCTTCCATTTCTTGTTCAAAAGGGCCAGCTGTAATTTTGAGCCTTGTCTGCCTGGAAATTTCCAAAGGGACTTTGGTGCCTTAGTAAATATTTTCAAATTGCCCAAGGTTTTGGGAGATAGCAGAGCCATAATTGTGAAATCACATTTAAAAATGATGAACACAAGTACTGGGGCCTGGCCATGTGAACATGCCGGAACAGTGTGGACATTCACGGTTGCTCAGCTGCTCACGGGCGCCCTTCTGCTCATGCGCTCGACCCTGAAATTCTCTTTTAGGGCTCCCTCCATGCAGCTGCTTAGAGAATAGGAAGTCAGCCACACAGTGCAGGGTTTCTCAATCCCAGCACTACCCCGGGAAGTTTATTTGTTGTGTAGTTGGTGGTGGTGGTGGTGGGGGTCCTGTCTTGTGCATTGTGGGATACTTAGTGGCATCCCTGGCTTCTGTCCACCAGATGCCAGCAAATGCCGCCCCCCTCCCCGCTCCCCCCAGTTTTGACAAAGACATCTCTAGACATTGCCATATGTCCCCTGAGGGGGCAAAGCATGCCCTTCAAGAACTGCTAACATAGTGTAACTTAAGAAATACCTGACCAAATGGATTTCCCTTACTTTAATAATTTGGGATTCATTTCTTTAAGTTTTGTAGGCTTTTTCTTTTTCTTTTTTTTTTTCTTTTTCTTTTTTTATTATTTCTCAAAGGCTTTTTGATTTTCCAGAATCCTACATGAAAATGCCAATTTCTCAAAAAGGGTAAAATCCTAAGCCTGAGATGTTGAATGTTTTTCACTTCTGTGCCAACCACCCTTGATGAACAGTGTCCGCCTGCAGTGCTGCCTTGCGGAGACCTCTGAAGCTGCACTGGGTTTTGGGCAAAGAACACCTTGATGGTTAGAGCTGGCTTCCACAGGCAGGGCTCAGGGGAGCCCTCCTACCTAACGTGGCTGCAAAAGGTCCTTGCAGTCGGGCCTCAGCCCGACGTGCTGCTGCCTGCTTCCAGGGACCTGCCCACATGGGGGTCACTGTGGTTCTGTGTATTTGTTAGGGCAGTTTTCCATCAGGTGGTAGGAAGCCATGTGGGCAGACTTAAGGAGCAGAGAGCAAAAGGGGAGGGCAAAGAATGTAACTTCCTGTCTCTCTCCCGCTTCACTGCAAGCTTCTTGAGAACGAGGACTGTGTCGTAGTCATCATATCTTTTTGCTGCCTGCCGCAACACATTTTGTGTTGTGTCAAAACCAGTTTAGTGACTTTGAGCAGGAATTCTTAACCTCTTTTGTATCTTAGACCCTTTTGGCACCTTACGGTTCCTTCTCAGGATAATGCTTAAATGCATACAATCAAATATAGGACCAAAAATGTTACCAATTCTATTGAAATACAGTTATCCAAATATTAGAAAGCTGTGACAGATACCAACTGTGCATCTTATAGTATTAAATTAAATGAAATCTGGTGGCAGTTCTAAAATACATACTCTTAATTTCAAATTGTTGCTGAACCTAAGTAATATTTTGAACTGCCTCCAACAATGGTAATATGATAGGAAAGTACCTGTGACTTCTACTCATGACAGAGTCACAGTACCTACTGATATCCCTGGGGCTTGCTGCTGCATTCATAGCTGAAGGCCAGGCTCAGTTTCAGTTAGCAGTTAGAGGAAATAACCTTTAACTGGATGGCCTGACTTCTGTGATCTCTGGACCTCCTGATTCTTTCTTGCCCAATCCCTTCTTTAAAGGCTCTGCTGTGCCCTTGCCTGAAGCAGCCTTAGCCATGGAAATGGGGCTCTACCCCAGCAAATTGCTCCAGGTTCTTTCTTCCTCACTCCCTTTCCAGCTAAACTCTTCCAGGTGGTCTGTGCTCTCTGGTTCATGTCTAAGTTTGTACTCACCTTAGCAAAGGAAGGCAGCATCCAGCCCGAGTTGGGAGGTACCCTGAGCTTAAGGGGAAAGAGAGAATTGGGCACATCCTAGATGCCCAATGAGTGTTTGTTGCATTGAAATGATCGATTTGCCCTTTTTGCCTGAGACAGTTGCCGGATGCTTAGGTCGCCTGAAAGCTCAGTCTGCTCTTGATGTCTCCCCCTCTGCCATGGAGAGCCTCTAGCATCTATAGTTAGAGAATGAGCTTTCCGTCTGGTTTGCCCAGCTCTGGGAGGTCTACAGAGTGCTCTCTTCTCCCCTAGAAAGGAATAGAGGGCTGCAAGCCCACGTCCTACTTCAGAAGCAGCAGTGAGGGCCGGAGCGGTGGCGCCTGTGACCTGCAGTGACCTCAGAGCACACACCTACTCCTGACGGGCTCTGCAGAACCCCCCCCATTGTATACCTTGGCTCGGGACCACCAGGGCAGGGCCCGTCATGGGCCTCAGGCACCCTGGGCATGAATTAGTACTAACTGTGAATTTCATAATAAAAACAGACAAAAGGGCCTCTCTAATTGAGTTCCCCTTGAGGCCTGTTCGTCCTCTTGGCTTCACCTTTCTCTATATTTGCTCATAACGGAATCTTTAAGTCGAGAGTTTTTTGTTGATTTCTACAGCTCTATTTATAGTCTTTTATGTCCAAAGTGTCCTGTGTGGGGTTAGCACCTGGGGTTTTTACCAAATGAACACGTCAGCTTTCTACTTGCTTTGGACTGTTGTGGCTTCTAGGGTCATTGTCCCCCTGGGTTGTTATAAAGGGCCCTTGCCTATTGTTGGTTGGAGCCTGCGTCTCACAGTTGCTGGCCATTTGCATCCACCCTAACCGGCTTCTGGCTAAGGTAGCAGAAGTAATCTCCCAAGGGCGATGGTCCAGGGACCCTTAAGTGGTGTGCGCCATTTGCCATTGATGCCTCAAGCCTCCTCCCCTTTTGTACACTACTGACTTCCTTTTAGCAGCCAGGGTCCTCACTCTTCCATAACCCTCTGCCTCCATTCAGTCTCGGATCTGGAAAGGTGCAGGACAGCATTTCACACTAAGGTGTAACTGAGGAAGCGTCAACATTCCCCCTCCCTGTAAACCCTGAGAGCTGTAACTGTGTCACGGGAGCTCAGAATGTCAACTCAGCCATCATCAGTCCTCTTCATGTTTTATTCAGGACCCTGTATTGTCGCCTACTCACCATCAATAATGAACAAACATTCCTCATGGAGTCACAGCTCTTCAGAGTTCATAGACTTTTCTCACTTCCATTATTTGAGCATCAGTGAGTGTCAAGTATTATTTTCCTCATTTAACATCAGAGGAAGCAGAAGTTCATATGGAGCAGAGCAGCATCAGGAAACACAAGTAGTAGCTGGCTGTGGCTGGAGCATGCTGAGAAGTAAGGCTTCAGGGACAGGTGATGTGGGTTACAGAAGGCCGGCATGCCAGGCAGGGGGTTGGGACTTGGTCCCCTGGGTGCTATGGACCTCTGAAGACCCATGTTTTATCAGAGACTATTCTGATAGCGAAATGGAGGCAAGATGAGACCATGAGCCTCTCCAAATCCCTGAATGCCTACCCAGGACCCACCACTGACAGTACCAGTACCTTCTGGAAGGTTCCAGAAGTGGCCTCTGTATTCTTTCTGTGTAGGGGTCACCTTTACCTTTAATAACTGTTTGAATCATTCTCTTTGTACGAAAACCTAGAGGAAGCATCTTCATCAGCTTCAGCTTAAAGCCTTAGAACCAGTGGAGAGCCAATTTAGAGTTGGAATGTGGAGGCTATTTCTGGACATTGTGACATCCTGTTTAACTTTCAGTGGAGCCTGGGAGAAAGGGGGTGACTCAGTCTGTGAGCTTATTTTTAGGGAAAGCTGATAATTCACTCTGGAGCCACTCAGATCTCCATTGCCTGCCAGTGTTGTGTATTCTATTAGTGAAGTGATTACTGGGCAGAAATGCTATATTTGTCACCAACTGATTGTTACCCAACGCCTCCACAAGCCAGTGTGAGGCTTATTGGTTTAAAAAGAGTATGAAAATCAATGTAAACAAGACTTTAAATCAAAGAGCATACTTAAGGGCATTTAAATTAGAGAAATGACTTTAGAGTTAAATAGTTAATATTAAGAGACTCATAAGTGCTTCTGTTTATTGGGCACATAATATGTGCCATGCATTATGCTAAGTGCTTTATAAACATTATCTCATTTAATGGGAACATGGATACTCTGATGGAGGTATTGTTATCACTGTTGTAATAGATGATGAAGTTCTAACTTAGGGGGATTAAACAATGAGCCTTTGATAGTTCATTTCATGTGTCAACTTGGCTAGGTTATGGTGTCCACTTGTTTAGTCAAACACTGGCCTATGTTACTACAAAGGTAGTTTGTAGATAGGATCTGCACCTACAATCAATTGGTTTCATCTACAATTAACAAAAGAGATTGCCTTCAGCAATGTGGGTAATAATTTCCTCATCCAATCAGTTGGAGGTTTTAAAAGCCAGAAATGAGGATTTTAGAGTCAGGAGAAGAATTTCTGCCTCAATTTCAACATCAGCTCTTGCCAGAATTTCCAGCCAACCAGCTGACCCTGGAGAATTCAGGCTAAGGACTTCAACATGACCTTTATCAGAGTTTCCAGTCTGAGGCTCTACACTAAGGAGTTTGCACTTGCCAGCCCCGCCTCCCAGTCATGTAAGCCAATTTCTTATAATAAATCTCTTCCTTTATACATATGTTCTAATGATTCTGTTTCTCTGGAAAACGCTAACATAAACATAGCACAGGGCCAGGTAGCTGAGTCTTTATTTGAACTCAGGTCTGTCTGGCTCCAAAGCCCATGCAAATGATCTCTCCAGGTTTGGCAAATAAATAACTCACATGCCGCCACTCTTTGGTCCTGTGTATCACTAACTGAACCTGGAATTATTTCCTTCTCAGCCCACATTTGGCCTCAGGATCATCCCTATCAATACAGCGTTCTAGGTAGCTGCTACTTCCAATGGCATTACTACTCAAAATAAACCCACCTGTCCTCTTAGTTTATCTTTCTCTGTATTTGTTCAAAATGGACTCTTTAAGTCTGGAGAGTTTTTTCTTGTTGTTGTTGATTTCTACAGATCTATTTATAATTTTTTATTTCCTTAACATTTGGAAGAAATAGAGCATTCAATACAGTGTCATTTTATAGTCAGTGGAGACTCTGTATTCTTTAATGGGGATCCTAATCTCCCTGAGGGGGAGAATGACGTTTTTGGAGCCAGAGCCTTGATGTGGACAATTGACTTGTGCCCGTGCCCGTGCCTGTGCCCGTGCCCGTGCCCGTGGTGATGAGTGGGGAAGGAAAGAATCTTCAGAAGTCAGGCTGTTTATAGCAGTACAATTTTTGTGGGTTTTTTTAATTGAAGAAAAAATTTTTAACAGATCAATTTTCTTATTACATATTAATAAAGCATAAATCCACCGAAAGAGTACAATCAATGGTATTTGGTGTAACCACATATTTGTGCAGTCATCATCCCAATCATTCCCAGAGCACTTTCATTATTCCAATAATAATAATAAACAAAAAACAACACTCATCACCTCTCAATCTCTTTATGCCTCGCCTGCCATACATAGCTGCTATTCTTTTTCCTTCTCTAGTATATTTGTATTTAAATTTTGTAAAAATGATCTTGTATATGCAGTGCCACCCATGTTCATGTTTTACATAAGGTTTTACTATCTTATACAGTCCCATGTTACAGTTTTTAGCTTTCCTTCTAGTAATATACATGACTTTAGACTTTCCCTTTCAGCCACTATCACATCCATATAATAGACCTGACAGTTACAAACACTATGCTATGCTTTAACCATTTCTATTCATTTTCAAAGATTTACAATCAACCTTTTTACCAATTCTGCACAGATTAGCCCTCAGTTTTCCATTCTCTACTCTCCTTCTATTTTCTGGTGACCTATGTTCTAATTATTAACTCCATGAGTTTACACAATATGTTTAACTCATAATAGCATAATCATACAGTATTTGTCCTTTTGTGTCTGGCTTGCTTCACTCAACCTAATGCCCTCCAGGTTCATCCATGTTGTCATATGCTTCACAACTTCATTTCTTCTTACAGCTGCATAATATTCCATCGTGTATGTACACCACAATTTGTTTATCCATTCATCAGTTGATGGACACCTGGGTTGTTTCCAACTGTTGGCAATTGTGAATAATGCCTATAGCAGTACAATTTTCAAGTAGCCTAATCTGATTAGTTACAGCAGGATGGTGCGATCGGGTGGAGAGAAGCAATGGGCAGGCTAAGAAAGCAAGATGATGGAGCAGACTCTAGGGGAGCATGTGTCGCTTCAGTTGCTGTGCAGTATTTCAGCTCACAGTCAAGTCTATTGTCCTTTAAGTGTGACTCCTGTTGAGAGCTGGGGGTCCCAGCAGGAAGACAGGAGCTCCTTAAAAGCAAGCTCTTGGCGATCTGTCAGAAGAGAGCAGCACCCCAGCCACAGGCCTGGGCTTTAGGGTGAATGAGTGTGACAAGGCTCACTGTGAAGTCTGTTCTCAGAACTGAGGCTGGAGGGCAGAGCAGCGCTGGATTGGCTGTCCAGGCATTGATGTGGAATCTCAGCGTCTGTGTGTGTATGTGTGTGTGTGTGTGTGTGTGTGTGTGTGTTGGATAAAACAGGAACTGCTTTTACTTATGTGCTCACTGTGTGATGTTAAGGTTCATGTAATGGCCTGGAATGGCACTGGGCCTGCAGGAAGGGGATAAAAATGGACACAGTGTTAAGAAGCTGAACCAGCAAGCAGCTTCTAGTCTTGCAAAGTCTTCCCCTGGGCTAATAAGAGGGGCCACTGAGAGACACGATATACCAAAATCAACCAAATTGTATTCCTGATGATTGAGTCACCTATGACAGACTAGCTGGGGATACCTATGCCAATGAACACCCCAAATGAATGACACTTGTCAGTCAAATGCGGTCTTGGAGGGTCCATGGATGCAAATAAACCTCATATCTTCTTCTCACTCTGGAAAGCGGGCAAGAAGGCTCTGAATGCGTTACCCAAAAAAAATGTATAGTAATCCTAGTCTTAATTTTAGTTGCTTCTAACCCTCTGAATTGGGATTATGACGGTTATAATAACACGGTGTTCTAACATGATATTGGGTATTCAGGTTAGAGCAGGGCTGGATTTGTGGTCATGTGACCTCTGTCATCGCACAGGGCCCTGAGCTCACAAAGGCCTGTGCTTGGTTTAATGGTCTGTAGCCATCTTCAAATTCTTAATAAGTTTTGAACAAGGGGCCCTGCATTTCATTTTGCACTGGGAACTGTAAATTATGTAGCCAGTCTTGGGTTAGAGAGACAAAGAGTTGTCACATTCCACAGTCCCAGATGTCAGGCCTTTGGGGTGTCAGAATTATATGGGGAATTAAAATATAATTTCATATTATTTAAATAATCCCCAAATTTCAGTGGTTTAACTCTATCAAGGACATTACTCAACATTTACTAGTCTAAAGCAGGCATTCCTTATCAGTGGACAGCATTCCTCCATGGGGTAACTCAGACTCTTTCCATCTGTGGCTCTACCATCTCCCAGGGCCTTGGAATCCTTTGCCTGCAGTCTGTGAAAGGAGAAAGAGAAGGTAGAAAAGGTACACTCACTTCTTATGTCTTGGCCCCAAGTAACTCAAAAGTTGGGAGAACTAGACATATGGCCACACCTAGGTGCAAAGGGAATTGGGAAATGTAGTACATGACTGGGTGGTTGCTCCCCAGTGATGGCTTCCTGTGGAAGGAGAAGCATATGTTTCAGTGTGTAGTTAGCTTTCTCGTCCACACAGATTCTTCATATTAGGACTCCTGATGAAAGAAGCAGACATCTCAGTGCAGGCCAGCCTGCATGGGACAGGAAAGGTAAGAATCTTGGTCGTAAAACACAAAGACCAGTCTCTTAGCATCATCAGTTAAGAACTACTAAGGATTATTCGAAGTTCCATAATAAGGAGAAACTAGAATCTGAGTTGTCTGTGCTATATACATTTATGTGTGTATGTATTCACAATAAGAGACTTTTAGAAAAAACGAAGAAACAGAATGATTAAATGTACACATCAATTGTAAGATGCATTGCTATTTCAAAACATCATAATGTGGGAAAAATTTTAAAGTATGCCAGAGTATTAAAGAATCTGGTAATTGTCACTGTGGCTTAGTCATTTTCTACAAATCCTTTTGCTAGCTCATGAAGCAGCTTGGAATTTCTAGCGTCTCCATTTGGTGGGTGTGTTCATCTTGGGACTTAAGGAAGCAAATGAGGGTAATTGATGTCTAAACCAAGGCAACGGTCATAAATATACTCCTTGGAGCTTGGGTACCACATGGCTATATCACAAGCCAGCCCTAGTAGAATCCAAACAAAATCAAAGAATCCATCACATAACAGCTTTTCTGGCCACACTTGAAGCTCCACCTTCTTCCAGGCAGCCCCAGAGAAAGGCAGCTTCCAGCCTGGTTTCTGGCATCTGAATTAAATGGCTGAGCTGTGGCATTGTGGTTGCCAAAACCACTTGGATTTTTTCCCCAAGGGGTTTAACGATAGCGCCAAGCTTCCTGCTTTACCCTGAGTTAAGCAGAAATCTTCACCTGTATGAATGCTAAGTCTTTGTTGCCTCATCATTGTAGAAAGCACATTACAACCTCCTTCAGTTTTATTCAGAAATGAAGTATAGCATCAAGGAAATAAGAAAGTATGGCATCACAGCGGTCAGACATAGTATCGTCTACATATTTGGATTACATTTTAAAATTCAGTTTGCACACAATTGGGGCTCAGTTAATTAACTCCACAGCATAATATCAGTCTGGGTTTGAATGGATCTGCATTTAAATATTAATAATAATATTTATATGCCCCAAAGCAGCCCATCATTCTAATGCCGAAATCATAGAACTTTTTTTTTCCCCTCATTTTTCAACAATCATTATTATGTATGCAGTAATAATGAAACCAAGCAGCTATCATTTGATTTTTTTGCTAGTTCATGTTAATTTGGCAATTTCCTGTCAGTCTTCCATTACATACACATTTTCCTGGTTAGCTAACAATTTCAGAATGCTAATGATGGCCTAGCAAAGAAGATTGGCAAAGTTTGCTTCTGTGGATTTTACCCTAATCATAATTGGTTGAATTTTTTTTTCCTTTAGATTTTCCAGGATAAAGCATTTTTTAATTACTAATGTTTTTCATTCTAAACAAAATGTGAAATGTACAAAAAAGTAGAAAGAATGAAATCATTTTTAAATGTCTGGTAGATGGCTAACACATATTTTAAGAGAGAAAAAAATTCCTATAATCTCACCACTAAGTAAACATTGAGCATTTTCTGAGCATAGATTTTCATGTAGCTGTAATTATATTCTATATAAATTTTATATTTAGTGTTTTCATTTAACATTCTCATAAACGTTTTATCATGCTGTTATACACTTTTTATAAATATGACTTTAATTGGCTACATAATAGTTTATTAGGAGTGCATTTGACTGTGAGTACCAGAAAACTTAAGAAACAACAGCTTGAGGGGTTAGTTTATCTCATGGGAGAAGATGCTGGAATAAGGCATGCTGCCTTCCAGAAAGAAACAGGACTGAGGCACATGATCACTCTCGATCAAAAAAGATCTGGGAAGATGAGTTGATAACTTTCTAACCTCAGTAGTGGAGGAATGCAAGGGAAAATGTGGTTGAAATTTGGGTTTCTTAGAATAAAGTGGCCAGAATTAGAATTACTGGGTCAAAAGGCAGCTGATATTTTATTTCCAAAATTCCAGTTTGATATCTTACTCAGTAAGTGGCAGGGTTTAAAAATCTGTGCTCCATTTCCTATCATCTAATTTGACTCTGAAGCACAAAGGTACAACCAGCCAGGAAAATAAGATCAAAACCAAACCCAGTATATATCAATTTCAAGGAGGCAGTTGTCAACACAATATAAGGAAAAATTATTCAGCATTTAGAGTTGCCCAAATCTGCAATTAACTGCTTCATGGGACAATGAGCAATCTGTCCTGATATGGAGAGGCTGGACAGATACTTGATATGCAGGCAGAAGAGGTAATTTATGTATCAGGTGGAGAAGTGGACTAGGATACCTTAAACACCTGTGTTTAAAATTAGGGCACATTTGCTAAAATACTTCCTCAAGCACCCAAGGTATCAGTTGTGGGGCAGAACCTTGCTCTAGTGTTATTTCAGATCAAATATATTTACCAAAAATGTAATGTGAAGGGTAATTACCTGATTCAGGCAGGATTCGCCTTCTGGGTATTGTGTTCTTATTTCCTGGATTCAGTGCGATGGGAAGCTCTGTGTTGGATTTAGGGACAGCCATTACCTGGGTCAGGCCCCTAAACTAGTCCCATACAAGGTTTTACACCTTTTTTCCTCCCTGCCTGTCAATGTGGCTCTATTATTTTTCCTAATGTCATGGATTCCCTCTCTTGTGCCAACAAAATGTACGTGTTCTTTATATGTTGGAGAGTGTGCTCTATCTCTGACATTACTCAATTATAAAACAAGCAGAGGCATAAAACAATCACTCCTTTAATTTATTGGCAAATGTGGTCCTACTAGAATGAGAAGTTTCACTAATAAAACCTCTTTTACCTAAACCCCAACTTAAAGCTATGAAATCATACATGGTCAATAAACATGTGAGTCTGAGTTTATATAATCTGTTCAACAAATATTTATTGAGCATCTACGGTATGGAAGACACATTTGTGGGTGCTAAGGATGCCACAGTAAATAAAACAAAGTCTACAAAGTCTATGCAAAAACTTGCATTCTAGTAGGAAAAGACAGACATTTTATAAATAGAGTATTACTGTTCTGGGGTGCCTTTATAGGATGTTCAGGGAAGGCTTTACTGATAAGGGGACATTTGAGCTGTGACCTGAAAGAAACAAAGAGAATGATCTGTGCAGCTGTCTGGGAGAGGCACATTCCACTGGGAGAAGCAAAGGCGTTGGTCCTGAGTTGGGAACATCCTTGTGTTCAAGAAGCTGCAGGAAGGCCAGAGTGGCAAATGTAGAGTGGGTGAAGGAGGGTGGTAGGAGATGTGGTTGGAAAGGGGTGGCCAGAGCCAGATTATGAAGGAAACTTGTGATCGTTGATTTCAATGTGTCAACATGACTAGGTTACTATGGCGCCCAGTTGTTTGATCAAACACTGGCCTCGATGTTGTTGCGAAAGTATTTTGTAGATGGGATTAGCATCTCCTATCGGTTGACTTTAAGGAGATTACCCTTGATAATGTATGCGGTCCTCATCAAATTTAGTTGGCGCCCTTAAGGGCAAAGAAGTGAGGGTTCCAAAAAAGAGAAGAAATTCTGCCCCAAGACTACATCGTTGACTCCCATCTGAGTTTCCAGCCTGTTGATGCCCCGTATGGATTTCACACTCAAGATAGCAACATCACTCTTACCAGAATTCCCAGCCTGCCAAACTGCCCTGTGGATTTTGAACATGCCAGCCCCCACAATCACGTAAGCCAATTCCTTAAAATGTCTCTTTATATATATATGTTCTCTTTATCTATAATCTATATCTATATATTCTGTTTTTCTGGAGAATCCTGACTAATACAGATCTATACAATGGGTTATGGACTTTGGCTTTTTCTTTAGGTGAGATGGGAATCCATTGGAAGATTGGGGCATGGGGATTGCAGAATCTGACTTACATTTTAAAAGGGTTGCTCTGGCTGATATGGTAAGGCAGTTAGTGGGGAAGGTTGGAAACAGGGATTCCAGTTAGGAGGATATTGCAGTCATTCAAGGTGGAGATGACTCCTACTTGGGCCAAAGTAGTAGCAGTGGAGTTGGTGAATCTTGGATATAGTTTGATAGTACCCTTGGGGGGGAATTTTCTGATGGAGTGAAAGAAGAATGGGAAAGAAAGAAAAAAGCCAAGGATGCTCCAAGAGTTTGGGACTGAGCAACTAGTTGGATGGCGTTTCACTTTAATGGCATGGATATGACCATAGGAAGGCCTGTTTTGTATAGAAATTAGGAGTTCAGTTTTGGAAATGTTAATTTACAGATGCCTATTTGATACCCCGGTTGAGATGTTGAATGGGCAGTTGGATGTATGAATCTGGAGTTCAGGGGAAAGGTCTGGGCTTGTGAAGTAAAGATAGGAAACATCAACAAAGTTTTTGGATAGTATTTCAAGCCTTGGGATTGGGTGAGGACACCAAGGAGGTGATGGTAGATAGAGAAGAGATCCAAGGATGGAGTTCTGGGCTGTTGGGGAAATGATGAGTAACCAAGTAGCAAAAGAAACTGAAAAGGGGTGGCCAGTATTAGAAAGAGAACTAAGAGAAGTGCTTTCCTGGGATTTAAGAAAGTGTTTCTGGAAAGAGGGAGTGATCATCTTTATCAAATCCTGCTGATGTGCCAAGAAATTCGAGGCTTGAGAATTGACCATTGGATTTATCAATGTGGAGGTTACTGGTGCCCTTGATTAGAGCTATTTTGTTGGAGAGGTGGAGGTAAAGCCTGACTGGGTTGGGTTTAAGTGAGAGTGAGATTAGTTACTAGTGGTAACTCTTTTGAGGAATTTTTCTGTAAAACAGGGACAAGAAAGGGAGCAGCCAATGAGTGGGGAATGTGGGCTCAAAAGAGTGTACTCTTAGAGCGATTACAGTGTGTTTGTGCGCTGTTGAGAATGATCTGGAGACTGAGAACAGTTGATGAGGCAGGAGAGAGAGGACAGTCACAGGAAGTAAATCTTTGAGTGGCGAGCGAGGCTGGCATGAAAAGGTCATCCTTAGGCAGGCACGGTGACAGACTCTATGGGAGCACTGCTGAGGCTGAGACTGTAGTGGTAGGGTCTGGGGAAGAGCCCCATCTGTCTGCTCCCATCTTCTCTGTGAAATGAGAAGCAAGGTCATCCGCTGGGAGTGAGGAAGGGGGAAGAAAAGGTGTGAAATAATTACCTTGAACAGTTCCAGAGTGATTGGAGTAGGAAAATGCAGTCAGATTTCTGGACTCCTCTAAGGGCCCACCTCTAGTTACGGGGTCGTGAGTTTAAAAGGAGACCAGACAGCATGGCCCTGTGCTTTTTTGCAGCCTTCTCAGCTGGGTATGTGCAGGTACAAAGTAGGCAAAGTGTTGGATTGAATCTGAGTTGGGTTTTTGCTGAATGAGTATAAGAGGGACATGGGAGTTGAGGCTGTGTGCAAGGGTGTGATTATAGTTACTGCTCATGGATTCTAAAAGCTGGCTTTGATGGGTTGAATTGTGTCCCCTCAAAAGATATGTTGAAGTTCTAACCCCCAGGACCTGTGAATGTGACCTTCTTTGGTAACAGGGTCCTTGTGGATGGAATCAAGTTAAGATGAGG
This sequence comes from Cabassous unicinctus, assembly GCA_029593785.1. NCBI lineage: Eukaryota > Metazoa > Chordata > Mammalia > Cingulata > Chlamyphoridae > Cabassous > Cabassous unicinctus. The sequence continues at coordinate 80,710 of JAQZBX010000868.1, forward strand.
TCCTACTGAATTAGGGTGGGCCCTGATCCAATATGATGGTGTCCTTATAAGAAGAGGAGAAGAGACCCAAAGGGAGAACACCAAGTGATGATGGAGACAGAGACTAGAATGCGGAGTCTCTAAGCCGAGGAATGCCAAGGATTGCCAGCAACCGCTGGAAGCTGCAAGAGGCAGGGAAGGGTCCTCTCCTAGAGCCTTCACAGGGAGGAAGGCTCCGTCGACACATTGATTTCACACTTCTAGCCTCCAGAACTGTGAAATAATAAAGTTCTGTTATTTTAAGTCACCCAGTTTGTGGTATTTTGTGATGGCAGCCCTAGAAAACTAGTATATGGGCCCAAGAGGGAAGCGAGGATGTGAGGTGGGTGAGGGTCAGTGAAAGGGTGATAGGATCAAAACAGTGTTTTAAAAAGTATTATGCTGTATTCTTTTTTATAAGCTGGATTCCTTTCTCTAAATTAAGTCATATTTCCAAAGCATGATAGAAAGCCACCACATTAAAAAAGGTTGTATATATGAAGCATTCCATATAATGGTAGTAATTATCTGCTGGTGTTGCTGGTTCTATTGCGTTTTCTTAAAGCAGGTCATGGTTTATCTGGAAGAAGATGGACGTAAGGCATTATGGACCGATCCCAGTGCAGTTGGCCAGTGGGGGGTAGGGGGAGCTGAGTGGATACCACATCTGAGGTAGGGGTCACTGGCCCAGCCCCAAGGCTGGATTTAAATCTGTAGCTGCTGTCCACTGGCCAAGGGACAACAGTCTTTGTCCCAGTAACAGAACTGATGATCTATGGAGTGTCTGGGTCAGAGGGACCGAGACTGCTAACAGGGAGGCTGGCATCATTTGAGAAAACGGGCCCCAGGCCATCTGGAGCCAGGAACTGTCCAATCCAGGAAAGGAGAACTGGCAAGAGCTGAGGACAGCAGGTGCTGGGGAAAGGCCCACTTGAGGAGGGCACGGGGTGGTAGACAGTGCATCAGACGGCCTCCTGGAGGAGGAGGGATGGGATGGAATCCTGACCTTGCTCCCGGAGTTGTCAAGTCTGGACCTGGGAGCCAGGGTTTGTTTACGGAGTCTGAGGTGCACCCGAGGTAGCCCAGGCGAAATGTCGGGACCTGGGTGGGCCTCTTGCTGCGACACTCTTCCCGCCGCGTTCTGGGTTGGCTCAGGCATTTGGGCAGCACTGAGCCTGAGGTGGGGGGCACTTGCAGGATCCAGGTGCAGGAACTGGGAAAGGCAGGGGCCGAGGAAGCGAGGAGGGGCTGACGAGGACCATCTGTGCTCTTCCCACTGAGCAGAGGGAAGGTTCAAGCTCCAGCACACCATGGATTCCGCCCGCAGCAAAGGAGTCCCTGCCCCTTTGCCCAGATGTAACGTAAATCAGGGCACGATGGCGGGAAACAGCGGGTCCTCCTCTTGACGTCACTGCTTTATTCTTGCCTAGGGCAGATGCGGATGCGGGGTTAGGTGGTGAAGGGGAGGAGACGCCCCCGGGCTGCGAGTCCTGATTCCAGTGCAGCAGCGTCACTGCCTTGTTACATGATCTTTCCCTGCTTCACTCTCCTCAGCCTCGGTATGGAAATGGCAATACCTGTTCCCTCAGTAATATCAGATCAGAGATGTGGAAGCGCTTGGGCAAATGCAGTGCTAGGCGCAGCCGCAAGGCTCCAGCGGTGGTCTGGGATCCAGAGGTCCCAGCCTTACGAACTGCAGTCAGGTCAGCACCAATTAACCAGACCAAATCAAATCTTTGATGGCTGAGTGATTTTTAGAGATGATTGCAGGTCTGCACAATTTAACAAGACTGCCCCTAGCAGCTGAAAACATTTTCCAGAGCAGATCAGATAAAGCCACGTTAGAAACTGGCCATAACTGTAAATCAAGTGGCAGACTATCAGTGACCTAGATTTCCCCAGAAGTTTTCCCACAGAAAGTGAAAGAAAAACCACCATGTGGCTCCAGGGGCTTGATTTGTCAAGAATGAAGTGATCTCCAAAGTATTAAAAGATTACTGTGGCAGTTTGGCATCATTTATGAATTCCAAAAATAGATATTGGATTATGTTTGTAAACTGGTCTGTACCTGGGCGTGATTAGATTATGATTAGGGCTTTGATTGGGCCATGTCAGTAGGACGTTGAGTCCAAGGGGGTGGGGACTCACAGAGAAAACTACACAGCAGAGAAAAGAGTTGGAGTTTTGATGCTGGAGTTTTGAGCTAGAACCCGAGGAAGTAAGCACACAGAGTAGCAGAGCAGCTGAGCCCGGAGAGAATAGAGCCCTGGGGAGAGAGACAGAGCCAGTTGCTTGAAAGTCTATAGCTGGCCTTGTGGAGAGAGCAGTGCAGCTGAGCCTGGAGAGAAACAAGCCCCGGGAAGAGAGGAACCCAGGAAGCCTGAACCCTCGCAGACATCAGCAGACATCTTGCCCCAACACGAGGCAACAGACTTTGGTGAGGGAAGTAACTTATGCTTTATGGCCTGGTAACTGTAAGCTTCTACCCCAAATAAATACCCTTTATAAAAGCCAATGGGTTTCTAGTATTTTGCATCAGCACCCCTTTGGCTGGCTAATACAATTACCCATCTCTCAGCTTGCTCTAATGAATTGGTACCCATTTAACTCAGAAGTCAGTGAAATGTGTAAATCACATTTATAGACTCAGTGCTCAGATGTCAACCCCACTGCCAGCAATCCACACCAGCTGCTGGTTGCATTGTTCCTCTCAGCTAGTAAATGCTTGGCTCATTGCTGAAGCTGCTGTATTTTAATGCCTAACACCATGGGGTCATTTGTCCCTTTTATGCCCTCCCTTTCAGAAGAAATGGTAAAAAGAGGGCTTGCTTTGGGCTCTGACCTGAGAGGCATGGAGAGCTGGTCCCGAAGTGGAAACCTCTCTCTCTGTACTGCAGGGTAATGGGCCAGTCAGAGTGACCTAGGGTCCACGGAGCTATTCTGGGGGCGTCTTGGACTTTTCAAGAGGCCGTAAGTCCTGGGAAGAACCATCCTCCGTCAGGCTTACAGAGCATTGTAACAAACCACATCCTGTACCACCGGCTGGTCAAAGGCAGCCGTAGTCGCCACAGTATGGTCCATGATGCTCCCCCAGGGTCCTCCTGTCTCGTTCTCCTCTCTCATTCCTAACCTTCGTGTCTTCCCATCCTATCACTCCCTCGTTCTGCACTCCGGCCCTGCAGCTGAGATTGGCCCTATCTCCAGGCTTTTGGCTTTGTGTGAACACTGCTACTGGGCTGGCTTGACTCACTCCCTGGCTCCCACACCTCTGTGCAGTGGCAGTTTGGAGCACCCTTGGTGACGAATCACAGAGCTCCCATTCTCACATTAGGACGTAGTGGGTGAGCATATGTCACACAGAAGTAGACACACAGTCTGTGGGGACATTTGTACCATCACCTAAGTCTGCATGGTTCCATTACAGTGCTAAACTTTCTTGTCCGTATGCACGTGGAAGTGTAAATGTGCTGTACTTGAATGTGCACTTGAGTCTGTCGATGACAGAGTTTTCAGGTAAGAAAATCTAGAAACATCAAAGTACAGGGCTGGACACACTATCTTGGTCTGGACACGATTGTGGGAGGATCCTAGGTCTCTGGACGCTCTCTATGAAAAACTTTGAAACAACCAGATGCAAAGATGCAACATTTGGCCCTAAAAAAGTGAACTTCCTGTCACTGGAAGAATTCATTCATTCTCTCCACTCACTCATATACTTCAATAAGTGTTCATGTCAGACCAGTGGAAAAGGTGGACTAGTAAAGAGGAGTTACAAAGTGATGCAGGGGAGTGGGTCCTCTGAGTCAGAGAAACACATGGTATTCTCAGAGATCAGGTAACTTGCCCATGGTCACAAACTAGTTAGGCAGGGCTAGATTCAGAGGACATGTCTTTCCAACACCAAGGCTCATTTATCGCCCACTACATTGTATTACTTCACGAGCAATTCCCTGTAACTGTATGGGAAGGTAGGGGAGAGAAATGCTGAAGCATGAAGATGGAAAGGTGAACCACAGTCTCATGTCATGCTAGGTAAAGAGTTTTTATTTCTTCTAATTTTAAAAAAAAAATTTAAACTTTTTTTAAAATTAAAAAGAATTTTTTTAATTAAAAAAAGTATATATATATACTTTTTGATTGAACCCAGAATCTCCCATGTGGGAGGTGGGTGCTCAACTGCTTGAGCCACATTCGGTCCCCCCTTTTATTTTTTTAAAGGTACCGGGGCTGGGGATTGAACCCAGGACCTTGTAAATGGGAAGGGGAAGCTGTTGTTCAACCACTGAGCCTCATTGGCTCCCTTGAGTTGGTTTTTTTGTTTGTTTGTTGTTTGTTTTTGTTTTTAGGAGACACTGGGAACCGAACTGAGGACCTCCCATGTGGGAAGCAGGCGCTTAACTGCTTGAGCCACATCTGCTCCCAAGAGTTTGTATTTTTATCCTGTGGGTAATGGGATATGCATATTTGGAAGAGTATTCCACATGCAGAATAGAAAGTAATTGGAGTTGGGAAAGATGGGGGGGGGGGCAGGGCAGGCAGGAGGACCACTCAGAGGTGGTTATTCTGACCCAGGGATGAAGTGCTGATAGCCTGAAGTAGGAAAGTAGCTGTGAGAAAAGACATGCAGGTGAGAGTTACGAGGTTGAATGGACAGACTATGGACCTGATTGCATAAGGGGTGAGAGGTATGGAGAAATAAAGGTGATGGCCAGGTTTCTAGAGTAGATGGATGGGTGGCCATTGGTGCCATTCACCAGGAGCCCAAGGAAAGGAGCATATTTTGAAGGAAGGTGATAAGTTTCATTCGGACATGTTGAGGTCATGGTGCCTTTGGGATGTACATCTGAGATGCTTGGTAGGCAAATGAACAAACAGGCATAGAATTCAGGATCTGGAGACTTCAAAACAAAACAAAACACTGCATAGAATAGTCACTGCAGCCATGGGAGTGAAAGAAACCAACCAGGTTTTTACCATTTAAGGAATGAAGGCAGCCAGAGAGGTAGGAGAGGACTCAGGGGAGGTAGAGGAGGATGGTGGTTAGGGATGAAAGAACTTTTTAAGGAGGAGGAAGTGATGTATGATGCTGAATTCTGTGGATGGGCATGTGACACAGGTTCTGAAAAGTGACATTGAACATAACTGGAAGGTCACTGGTGGCCCTGGCAAGAATTGAAAAGCAGGTTCAGTGAAGTGGCAGGGATGAGGCATTGAGCTGAGAGGGAGTGAGGATATTGAATGAAGCTTTTCTCTCCCCAAATGGTGGAGTTTTAAAGGAAAGATGAGAGATAAGGCTTTAGCTAGAGGGGCATAAGATTTATATGAACTGTTTTTTAAGAAGAGGAAGTCTAAGTTCTGAGGTAAAAGAGCTAGGAGAAAAGAGAAAACGGAGTGAAAGCTGCAGATAAGTAGAGGAATAATTGATACCGTTAAGCCCTGAGAGGTCATGAAATGATGGAATTCAAAGCTCTGGTGAGCAACCTTTTAGGCACAAACAGAAAAAATAATTGAGTTCCTACTTATGCCAAGCATGGGCTAGTGCTGGAAGGAACTACTTCCTATAGAAGCTAGAGAGTTGACAAGGAACACATACAGAGATCCCTGGACAGTGTTGAGGGCCCAACTGAGGCCAAAGACCATAAATTTGTAGCGGTATTCTCCTGAACAGATTTTTTTTTTTCTCTGGTGGGATGTGGTACCCTATGTAGGTGTTAATTTTTGGGAAATGAGGGTTGGCTTGACCCTGATGTGGGATTTTGCCAGATGGGTATAGCCAAAGGCCAAGGAGGCAAGATAGTTGAACATATAGGAAGACAGTGTTTGGAAATGATTGTTTACCTGGTCTCAACTGAAGAGAGGGGACAGAGAAGATGGGATAGCCAAGGTAGACTAGGAGAAAATAAAGTCTGGAATGAAAGGGCTTGAAATATCTGAGGGAAGATGTGAGAACAAAGCAGTGTGAGAGAGGGAGGAATGAGAGGGTGTATTTAGAGGCTGGGGTATTGTACCTAAATATTTCAGACTTGGTGAAGAGGCCACATTGTGGGCCTGGGTGTGGATGATTGAGGAGACTAGAGATCAAGATCATTGGAGATGAGGCTGTCAAGGAACTCTGAGAACAGGGGGTTGAATGAGTCATGCACACAAACACTGAAGTCACCCAGGATAAAGGTGGGATTTGATCTAAATATTTCGAGCCAAGGAATGAAGTCATCAGTGGCTATACAAAAGTGACCAGAAGTTCAGTAGATGACAGAGGTGAGAAGGGATAGAGCAAAGGAACAGGCAGGACTTTTTCCATGAGGACAGAGGAGTGATGGTCTGAAAGTGACATTAAGAAGTAAGATAACAGTCTTACAGTGATGAAAGGCAAAATGTAAAAAAAAAAAAATTTTTTTTCCTTCAAATATTTTTTCATTATTTTTAATATTCCAATTTTTTAAAATATTCTATTTTTACTTTTTATTAATTTTTCCTGTATTTTACTTCTTACATATAAAACTATCATTACTATTTCATATTCTTATTAATTGTATGTGGCTATTTTATTGGCTTCATTTTTGAAGAAGTTTTAGATCACAGAAGGGTCACAACTGTGATGGGAGGGATTGTTGGTGCAGGGTATCAGTGAGGGGGGGATACACGGGAGAAAGTTCACCTGGGTATACATGTAAAGCATATAAATGTGTTCAGATGTTTATGGGGCATTGTCATGGTACATGGAGATTCACACAATAACCAAAAAATATCAAATTCCCATCTGAGGGAGCTCTGCCACATTCTCTAATGAAACAGCAAGAATTCCCCAAGTACAGGGACAATGACTTGTGAAGGAGGATGGTCCACTGAAGGACCCTTGGTATTGATGACTATGCTTATGAGTCTCTGCTCTTGAAATTGAAACTTAGCCTAGTGACATAGGGTGCCTAAGAGTTACTAAGGGGAGCCTCCTTGTTGCTCAGATGTGGCCTCTTTAAGCCGAACTCAGCATATAAAAGCAATAACTTCCCCCCAGCGTGGGACATGACTCTGGGGATGAGCCTTCCTGGCACCAAGGAATTGCTACCAAGTACCAACAAGTAATGCATCTGGAAAACAATAACAACAAAAAACACACCTTGACCAAAAGGGGGAAGAGCTAAAGACAAATGAGTTTGTATGGCTAAGAGACTTCAAAGTGAGTCGGGAGGTCATCCCAGAGGTAGTGCTTACGCACATCTCAGCAGGACCTCATTGACAGCCAAACTAGATACGACCCCAAACAGTGAAGCTCCTCAGGGATATGGAGACATTCAGACACTATTGTCAAGGCAGACAGCTCAGGAATTTGGCCCCTTTCCAGTGTGCCCTAAGCTGGTATTTATGCTCCCCAGTATAACTGAGTTAGACTCAGCAGTGGTTTCCCTGTGCATGACTCTTGTCTCCTTCTATTTGAACCTATAATTAGTACTAGAGTTGGTAGGTGTACATCCAAGAGACTTAAATCTTTGGGCTGTGCATGTGCCACCTGAGCCCTGAATCTCAATAGAGTTGCAACACCTGCTCTCCAGTTCAGTGGCCTCATCCAGGACATCTAACAGGGAGGAGATGATGGACAAACAACATACCAAGGAACCGAGAGTGCCTGCAACTACAAGAAAGAGAGTCCCATCTATCAGATGTATGGGATCGAAGCCCCCCTCAATTATTCGTGGAGTGGGCATCACCATCCCAGAGTCGTCAAGACTGGGATATGAACTATAGACTAAAATAAACTTACTAGTATTCTACTATAGACTTATTGTAATTCTGGCAATGGAAGAAATACCAATTTTGTGGAGGCAGTGACTCATGGATGTTCTGGGGTTAGGGAGAGGGGAAAACAGGTATAATAGGAGGGCATGTGCGGGACTTGGGAATCATCGGAATGACATTAAGATGACAGATACAGGCCAGTATATATCCGGCCATAACCTACAAAGTCGAATGGGAGAGAGTGTAAAAAAACTATAATCCATGCTTAGTGGCAATGCTCTAAAATGTGTTTATCAATTGCCACGAACATACCACACTGATGAAAGATGTTGCTAATGTGGGAAAATATGGGAGGGGTGGAGAGCGGGATATATGGGAATCCCCTATATATTCTCTATAACATTTATGTAATTGAAGTATCTTTTAAAAAATAAAAAAGTGGGGGGAAAAAAACTTAAAAAAAAAGAAGAAAACTGCCAACCCACATCCTGATCCTGAGGCAGTCTGCCTTAAGAGCCCACGTTCTGAAACTCTTCTGTACCGATCTCTGAATCTGAAACTGAACTGACAACTGCCATTTGCCTGGAGATAATACCAATACCTTTCTCATAAATCAATTAAAAAAAAAAAAACTATAGGAGGTAGTCTATTGTCAGTTTTATTCAACTAAATTTATTCACTCTACTGAATTTTCCAAATCAGTGAGTTAGTGTTTTAAGGAATTAAATCTTAGGCACAGAAAACATAGGAAGAAAGTAACATGCGCTGCAAACCTTCCTTAATCAATACAAGGTAATTTCATAAATCTGTGGTTAAAATTTAGATTGCAGTGGGCACTTAGAATGTGAAAACCTTCCAGTTGGCACTTTTGTAGCTGTTTGGTTGATACCTTGGCACAGTTGCTGGCCTTTTGGTTTGATCTGAGCCCAGTTTTGAACCAGGAATATCCCAAACATGCATAATACTCTACTGTCCCTAACACGTCATTGGCACTAAGCGTGACTGTTAGGCTGATATTATCAGACCAGAGAAATGTAAATAGCCATGCATCACAGAGGCAGCACATTTTTTTCTAAAAAAAATTCAAACCTCTACAATTAAAGAGCTCAGATGTTTCCATAACACTCTTTCTCAGATTCTTCTTTGATCTGAAAAGCAAAAACAAAACAAAACAAAACAAAAAAACAACCAGTGGGGTGAGAGTAGATGATATAGGCTTGTGGAAATTTGCCTCTCTGATGACCTATACAGTTTATATGGGTCTAAAAATGGAATTCAGGAGGGAAATAGTTGGTCACCACGGGAACCTGTAAGGATGCTCAGAAGTCCGTAACATCTCAGTGATGTCCATTCAAAGTTTCAATCTGTTTTGTGACTTTGACTTACGGCAAGGAAAGTAACACATCTGTAAGCCAGCTGTATTTCATTTATGCTTAGAAACAGGGACCCTTTGTCTGTTCCAGATGTTCTTGGGCCTCAATTTCACAGGTTTGGGTTGTTAGTGGAAATTTAGTTGTTGAAATATAAGGTCTTTCTTGGAGCCTGCCACTCACTAGGACTTCTGGAGACCTTTGGGTATTGAATTCGAGTCAGCTAACCTTGTCTGTGATGTGTAGCAAGGAAAAGGAGTCATCAAGTGGATTTCTCCCACGTTCATCTGGGACTTCATTCAGAGAAATGCGTTGATAGCTGAGCTAAATTAAGCTTCTTCATTCCAGCTCTTTGAGAACATAAAAGGATGTGGCGCCTCCTAGTGGAAACAATTTCTTAGCATACATTCAGCCCCTATGTTTTTGGAATGAGGCAAGTATTAAATACATTAGTGAATATATTTCTCAAATGTGGGTAGCATTAAAACAGAAAAGGTATAAATGAGCCTTTCAAAAGTTTACTTACGACACAGTCTTGTAATGGTTAAGATAATGCCCCTGAGCCACAGCACCTTATAACTAGTAGAGCTTTGGGAATTAATACTATGGAAATTAAAGTAGTGGTTACTTTTGAGTGGAGGGAGAGGGGTTGAGATTGGAATGGAGCACACGGAGAGGCTTCTGGGAGTGGCAGGCAGGTTCTTATTTTTTAACTGGATGGTGGTTACCAGAGTTTATTTGCCTCATAAGAATTCATCAAGGAAAATGTGGATTTTGTGGTGTTTTTGTATTTGAGTTTTATATTTAATAAAAAGTTAAAATATGGAAACTTTTGTTCAACCACATCACCTCTTGAATTTAGCCTTTCTAAAAAAACTCAAACTGTTAAGGCATGCATGTTTTCGACACTTTATTTCATCACACTTTCAAAATAAGACTTAGGAACCGATGTGAACCTGCATTGTCAAGACTGGCAGCATTGCTACAACTTAATGAATTGTTTCCTTCAATAGACATATGCTTTTTGATAGACTGCAGTTTTGTCCTATTGTGCATTTGAATATGGGCTTTATTGCTCTCCATGGTACAAACTTTCCCCTTCCAGCTCTACAGAGAAGTCCAAATTCAGTATTGCACTTGGAGTATCAGTTGCTGTAGAAGTGACCACTTAGTTTACAAGTTCATTTTGTGACCAGAGGGAGAAACTAAGAAAGAATGACTCAGGAAGGCATTGTTCCATTAGAAAAATCAGAGCCCCAAATTTGGAAAAAATTACATTTTCCTTTACAAGTAAGAATTGAATGGATGCATTAGAACTGAAATGTTTGACTGCTTCCTCCATTACATGAAAATTCCTGAGGAGCATTTTAAAGGGAAATTATGTAAGAGTGCTGTGAGTGATCGCAAACCAACACTGCATTGTAATATTAAATACAACATAGTTTTATTCTAACTTATTTGATTGTAACCAAATTTCTTCAAGACATAGAATGCATTACAAATTTTACCTTAAAAGAAATCTCCAAAGAGGCTTTTACATTCGTGTAATCCAGATGAGGAATGAGGGAAAAAAAGCGATGAAGTCAAAAGACCCAAATTGATTCCAGAAGCACTTGCCAAGTTTCTATAATGTCCCATTAGCTATTTGGGGTGGGGGAGAGGTAGTGGCTAGGGGAGACTTGGGAAGAATAAGAACTGTTTTCTAGGTTTCCGGGTTAAGAAATGAGATTCAGATCTGGTCAGTCTGAACCTGGACCTGCATTCATGTCTTTTACCTTATCATGGACACATCTGCCCCTCCAATGAACAGTACGTGAGGATAACACATATTCCAGTGGTGGCTCTTTCTACATACCTCAGTGAATTCCATCAGACGCCCATGGTTTGGGAAATACACACGTGTGCACAGATACACATTTAAATAAAGACTGAATAGTATGTGTGTGTTTTGTATAATGTATGTTCTACATATTATATATACAATATATAACCTTTTTTTTGCCTTTTTTCTTTCTCCATAGCACTGTATATACAGAGAGAGCAATCACTCTGAGTTAGAATAAACTGTCATTAATTGTTTGGGTTGGGGAGACCATCAACCATCAAAATATAAGCTTTTAAAACTGTTAAAATTGGAGTGAGAACATGTGCATAAAGATATACAAACCAGAAAGTTTACTGTAGCATTATTTGTAACAATGAAAAATTGGGAACAATTCAGTAGGAAAAATAAGAAAATGTTTAAATGACAGTATGTACAAACTATGGAATTCTATGCAGCAGTTGTAAATGGTAAAATAGATCTCTACTTACTCACATGAAAAAAACCTTCAAAGCATATAGTTACTTGAAAAGGTAAAGTTGGAAAATATGAACTGTATGATCCCATTTTTATAAAAAAAATCCACATAGTAAAACTATATGTTTCTGTATACATATACATACATTATGTAAATACATATATTTATGGGGGATTTCAGAGGGGATAGAGAAAAGGAACTTTGTCTTTTTTTCTATTGTCAGGATTTTTATTATGAAAATTGCATTTGTGTATTACTTGTATAATTTTAAAAATTAAGTTGTTAACTTTAAGCCTCTTTGGAAATTGACTTTTTAAAAAAAATTATTTACCCAATACATTCTGATGTGGTGAAGTTTTGATGGTAGCCTAATTCCCCGGTCTCTGGAGCTTTTAATCCGGAGGCTTTTACAGAAGGAGGACTCAGGACAGAATCCACTCATGAATCTCCTTATCCGTGTCTGCCTGGAATGATCCAGAGGTGTGAGGCTGTCGCCTTAGTCCCATGTGTTGGTTTACTGTGCTCTTTATAATGGTTCAGTCTCATCCCTTCTCCTGCTGTTAGTCCAAGGCCCTGGGAAAGGGATATGAAATCATTCCCTGCCAGCAGATCTGAGTTTCCTGGCACCTTTGAAGCGCCTGCTGTCTTCCTCCAGCATTTCTTATTCAAGATGCTATCAGTCCCCCGAGACAGTCCCTGGGAGGGCTTCACCAAAGATGCTGGTGATGCCAGATGCTCCTTTGGCTTTCTTTTGAATTCTGGCTTGTGAGCAGATCCTTTGCCCCCTAAGACCTAGGAAACATCAAGTCTTGTTCAGCTGTAGTCCTTGGTGGAATCCGTGGAGCGAGGAGAGAAGTGCATCTGGCCTTTTCTTTTGAACAGCAGAATGGCAGTTTGCACTACGTCTCCCAGTGGCTTTGTAGACCTGGTTTTCATTACCGAAGTCTTCTGTCCCGGGGCAGCCACTGAAGCCCGCCTGGACGTTTTGATGAGCAGCCAGCTGGAACTCATTTACTTTAGAGTCTACTGCCTGAAGCTTGTCCCGGCTGGGCTCCCGGCTACGCCAGGAACTCCTAGTATCCTGATTTTAGTTGGATAAGTGGGTCTATTTCAGTCCCTTCAATTTAAAATCATTTTTAAAGGGTTCCACTGCCCTCGCGCCAGGCCTGGGTTCCACTTCCAGCTCCTGCCACTGCCAATGTAGACGGCATCCCTGTGAGCTTGTGGGGCCGGGTACAGCCCCAAGCAGCGGCCACTTACGATGTCTCTGTCTATAGGGTTGGTGCTTAACGTTGTTCCTGGAATGGCTGAAGGAAGGAAAACCCATATATTCTGGTAGAATGAATGGGGTTTTCCTTCCCCCACCACAAACCCTTTGTAACTGAGCCCCTGGTGCCCACCTCATTTAGGAGCCCCTGGGGATCTCTGTGTTGCCATTCACTCACCGAGTGTTGATTGAGTACCTACTGTGTGCCACATTGGTGCTTCGTGGTCCCTGCCATCATGGGGTTCCCAGTCTAACAGAAAAGACATTCTGGGATAACCTGTAGGGTGTTGTATAATTTTAACAGGTAGATGCTGATGCTCCCCCTGTGTTCTCTTATTAGTGAAGGACTGTTAGCTCTGGAAACAAGGAGGTTTCCTGCTCCTGCCCATGAACTCCAGGACTGCTTTATCTTCATCTGCTCTCTGGTCATTGCTGCGCCCAGGGGTAGCCCTTTCTCTTAGGTACCTTTGTAAAATGATCTCCACGTGTCAAAAAATAAAGTGCTTTGGATTCCATTGCTTATAATAGGCACTTTGGAACCAAAGACATTTTTTTAAATTAGAAAATAGTGTTTCATAAGTTAATGTTTTTCTTTCCTGACCTCTGTCCCTTTCTGTTTTTGATCCTCTGCCCATGCAGCTTTGAAGGGCAAAGCCATAGCAGTCTCACCACTGTATGTTACATGAGAAATGCATTAGTTAGGAGCCCAGGGTTCTAAGAAATAGAGAATAGCTTGAGCCAGCTTAAGGAGAAAAGGAGGAGGGTGTTATAAGTCTATAGGGTATCTCGCAGAATCAGAAACAGAAGCGGGCCTGGGTGGGCCTAAGGGAAGCGCTGAAGCTGGGAAGCGGGAAGTCACTGGAATTCTTTCTCTGTCTTTCATGTCTCTGTGGCCAAACTTCTTCATCGATAGCCCTCCATCCCCTCATCCCTCCCCTCCCCTCCCCTC
>JAQZBX010000869.1:0-94379 GCA_029593785.1 Cabassous unicinctus
GAAATATGTTGATTTTCATAAAAGCCAGTAGATTAATATAAAAACAAAAAGTTCCCAGCCAAGAACTAAGCCACGGTTGTGTTCATGTGTGTGTGCCCGAGCTCACTTCTCCAGCCTCGTGTGAGCGTCTGCTTTTGGCACGCAGATCCCTTGTTCTGTAAAACCTATTTCAGGAGCACTTTGAAATGGCTGCCCGGTGATGGCTGCCTCATTTGGGATTCATTATAATATCATTAGGAGGGGTTATATCACTTGGTATAATGTCAGACACATTGTAGCCTGTGGTTTTATGATGTGGACAAATATCACACTGAGGAATACAATGGCTCTGAACAAATCAGTTCCTTCTGGGTTCTACTGTAAATAGAGCTTCCCCCTTCTGCTGCAGATACATGGATTCTCATCTCCTTTGGCCCCCTGACCTTCCATCCTGCAGGGTCTTTTTTCAGACTTGCTTTCGCCTCACCCCTGTGGGCCAGAAGAGAGGAGAGACAATCCTGTAAGACCTGAAAACTTAGCAGAGGGGAGAAGGTTATTGTCAGGCTGAAGGAATGCAGGGAGAGAGGGGGTTTAGCTTCTATCAAGTACTTGCCGTGTGCCTGACCCAGAGCTAGAAGTTGTCACCTGAATTACCTCACTTAGGCTTCACAAGGAGCCTATAAATAGATAGGTACCATATAATTAAGTTTCAAAGAAATACTGAGACTCAACAAGGATAAAAATAAGATCTTGCTCAAAGTCTCTAAACTAATTAGTGAGGGAATGAATTTTGAAGCCAAGTTTATCCAGTTCCAAAGCCAAAGTCTATGACCTTTTATGTACCCTGCTACCCCCCAAAATCTGTATGCCCATGAAAAAACTATTTGCGGGAGGGATCAAAAAATGTGGGTACAAGTTAGGTTTGGTTAAAAACTTGATCATTTTAAAAACAAATAGGAGTCATGGTATCACCACTTGGAAAATGATTGGCAGTTTCTAATACCCTATGACCCAGCAGTGTCACTCCAAAGAGAAATGAGTGCATATGTCCACAAAAACACCTGTACAAGAATGTTCATAGGAACCTTTTCATCATCATCAAAAACTGGAAACAACCCCCAAATTTTAAATTAAAAAAATTAAAAAATTTTTAAAAATAGATTAAAAAAATTGTGGTATGTTCATATAATACTACAGAGCAATAAAAAACAATAAACTAATGATACATGCAACAACATGGATGAATTTAAAAAATGCTTTATTGAATTAAAGGAGAGAGACACAAATAAGAACATAATACATGGTACTGTCTATGTGAATTTCAAGAGTTAGGAAAATTATTCATGGTGAAAGAATTCAAATAGTGGTTACCTCTGGAGGAGCGGTGAATATTGCCTGCCGATGGGACATTAGAGAACTTTCTGGAGCTATGGAAATGTTTTGTATCTTGTCCTGAGTGGTGGTTACCTGGGCACCCATGCAGGTAAAAATTCATTGAGTTGAACATTTAAGATATAGAGTAGACAGCATTCAAAAAATAGAAAATAATAGAGAGTTTAATATAAAGAGTAAGAGAAATTCAGCAAACTTGTCACTCCCAATTATTTTTAAAAATTGGCTCTTTGGTTAACTTTGTGCTCATAAAAAAGTGGTTGTGGAAAGATACATATTAAGCTATAATATCAGATGTTGAGAGAATAACTAAATTAATGGCTGATTGATTTATTTCTAGTACTTCTTAACGTTGAAAATGAAGTGTCATTCCATTCCTTGATAAATTGTAATATGCATTTCCCACGTGTCCCCTGCCCATTTCCCTTTTCCTTTCTTTATTCTCCTAAAAAATCTATCACCAGCACACTTGTATCATACAGAGTGTAACATTTCAGGAGATTTTAGGGTAAAAGAAAGAAAAGGGAAAAAGAAAAGCTGACCACTTTAATTTTAATGTTAAAACATGATGTACTTTGCATGGTTCTCTTTTTTCCTAGAAGGGATCTGGTAGGTCAACTCATAAATTTCACATGACAACCTGTGTTATTCTGCCAAAAAAGTCAGTCAAAATGGGAGTGTTAATTTATTTGATCAGACGTGTGTCAAATTCACTCTGAAAAACAAAACAAAACCATGCCAGGATGTTATATCAATGTACATTATGCATACTACCAAAAAATACCACCGTGATTTTATCCCTGCCCCTCTAAGGATGTTTTTCCCTCCTACACTATTTATCTCCAAGGTTTCACTGAGGCTAGTACGTTGAGGCTGTGTAGACAGATATTCTGGGTAGCTTGGATAGCTCTACACTTTCTTGTGTGAGGAAAGAGCTGCTCAGCCTCTTGATTCTCTTTCTGTGTCCTGGCTCTCCAAGGACTTTCTCTTCTCTTTGGTTTCCTGAGTGTGACTCTGGCCGTAACCGAATTCTGAAGGCTGTGTTTGGGCTCCCTGCCCTTCTGTGGGTGGAGCAAATGATCCCAATATCTGGCTGGTGGCATTTTCTTACTCTGCAGTGACAATTGTTCTCGATGGTTGGTGGGACAATGGCAAGCAGGTCAGGATGAGTGGAAAGGCAACGGTTTGGTGGTACAAATGCAGACAACTCTTGGATTCAACTCAGTGCTCTCTTCCTACTCCCCATGAGCCCTGATATGTTCTCCACGTCTGCAGTTGAAGAAAAAGTGAAAACACAGTTTGTATCATTCCTGTTGGGGCGTTAAGCAGTCTGGGCTGGCACAAAAGAGAGGGCCGGCGAGCCAATTGCTGACCTCAGCGACTCATGCCAGATTCCCAGTGCAAGATTTGGCCTGGCAATGGGGTCTTGGTCACAATTACTCATAGACGCTCGTGGTATCTGGACGAGGATTCACACCCTCCCTGCTCATGGAGTCAGTCATATGCTGCCGAAAGATGTGTAATTCATAAAATCTTTCTCTGTACCTCTGTCTGTGAATGTCATTAGTCTGAGAAACATGAAGATAACAGGACAATTTTTTTTAAAACTTTAAACCCTCAGCCTTTAATTCCACTCTGTTCCTTATAAAAATGATTGTTTTGTCGGCTGCATTGGGACACTTAAATTTTTAATCTGCTCAGTTTTAAACAATGTCCACATGCTTTGATGTTTTCTTTTCCACTTACTCTGGTTATTCTTTGTTTATTTAGCAAATGTCACAAATATTTACTGAACACCTACTATGTGCCAGATACAGTTCCAGACAATGGGGATAGAGAAGCAGGGGAAGTGGTCAATGTTACAATTGCCTCCTAGTGAGGAGGCAAACAGTAAAGCTTTAAGCAAACACTCTAAGGCAGGTGAAGAGATGTACGATTAATGGTAAATAAAGCAGGGTCAGGGGAAGCAGGAGCTGGAGCAGGGGCTGTGATTGGGAGACAGGGAGATTGTGAAAGGAGAATATTAGAGCAGAGGCCTGAAGAAAGTGAGGGAGCAAGCCACGAGCCTCTCTGCAGCAAGAGCCCTGGCCGAGGGAACAGCCATCGAGACCAATCCTCAGAGGAAAGAGGAGCAGAAATGAGCAGGGAGGGGTGCCACGGGGCCCAGGACAGGTGAACTCTCCAGCCTTTGGGCCCCTACATCAAAATCACTGCCCCCTCCATTCCATCCCCAATGGAGGTCCTAGCTAAGACCTGGGAAACCTTAGGGGCTGATATTCCCATAGTCATCTCGTGCTCTGATCTCCAGCTCTGAATGTGCGGTTTCTGTTCTGTGCTGTCCCAGACATGAAATTCAGCCCCTCCCTTGGCTGACTACCCTCCTATCACACACATAGATAACCCATTTACTCCACGCATTTATAAACATGGCAGACTTTGACAATGGCTTGGCAGTCGGGATACCAAGATGGAGTTTATATAAGAGCACCACAAGCTGCCTCAGGGCAAACAATAGATAACTTACTTGTTCAAAATGTCCTTGGACCCCAGTGTCCCTGGAGTATCCTCACTGGCCTTTGCCCAGCCCACATGACTCCCAGCCTCTGGAATCTTGATGGCTCTTTCTTCCCTTTACCCCATTTCCATCTCTCCCCCTTATCCTCTGTTACATGGCTTGCTCTTGGAACCCCCAAATTCCTCTGGTTTTATTGTGCAGGAATATTTACCTCTCCCCAGCTCCAACTCCACTTTTAGCCAGTATTTAAATATCCAAACTTATCAATGTGCTCAGCAGAACAAGACCTTTTATTAAACAAGACACATTTTCTTGAGAAGGCAGAAGTGATTAGAGAGAGAAAAAATGATAAGAAAGAAGCATCTTCAGTGCTTGTCCCCAAAACAAGTACTGGAGCATTGAGTGACGCTGTGTTGGGTTGGTTTAGCAGCTGAGTCTGGGGTAGCATCCACATGAAGAGAAAGGAATGCATGTTCTGGTAAAGAATCATCCAGAGAAGAGGCAGATCCTACGAAAGGAAATGGGGATATGCAAGGCAGACCTTATACCAGAGATTCGCTCTTTGAGCTCTGCTCTCTTGGGCTGTGTTCAAGCCCATCTAGGTATCATCTGTGGGAGTAGCCCCACACTATCTGAACTGGTAGCCTGCAGAGGCCTCCTTGAGAAGGGGCCGGGTACAGCCAAAGAAGCATGGCCAGCAGTTGACTTCCAGGGACACCATGTGACAATTCTGTTCCTTGAGAACGTTCATTAAAGGCACAACTCCTGAGGAAGGCAGTGATTCTGTCAACATTCCAGAGGCACATCCTCTTTGGCACAGCGAGTCCACGTCTGGAAATGTGACCTAAAGATAGACTTTTATATGGCACAAATTCAAGCATATTTCTTGAATCAATGTTTGTGATAGCAGGTCACTGGAAACGACCTCAATGTCCATAAATGGGAGCTGGTTTAACTTTTAAAATTGCACATTTACGTATACCTTTACTTGCAGCCACTGGAAGGAATGGAGATGCTCTTGGAAGCATCTTCATGGAAAAATATCCAAAAGAGTATATTGTCCAGAGGGAAAACAGGCAGTGCGATGTACACAGTAGGCTTTGAAGACTCAGTCTTGCAAGCTGTTCCCATGGAGAAGGCTTTGTGAAAATTAGTGTTGTGTCGAGCTGAGATGCACCAGCTTGCTCAGCGCTTGCCTCCTGACCTGGGTGTTCTGGTCCCCTGAGCACTTTTGTGCAGGTACTTGGCATGCTCCTGGCACATAGTAGGTCTCCCTCCCTCACTCCTTTTTTCCCTTGCTGGAGAGTTCTAATTCTAAGCGTGTTCTTATTTTGAGCCCAACTCTGCCTCTTTTCACCCCTCACAGGGGTCCCGGCTTGGCTCTGAGTGGGGGTCACTTATGTGGGCAGTGCCAGTTCCTTGCTCGGATCTACCTGGTCTTTTCTCAGAGCCTCTGTAGCTCCCAAGCTGAGAAGAACCTTCCAGACCTTCGAGATAGGTTTTGCACCCAGTGCGTGGTCGGCCAGGACACTGTTGCTCACGCTTTCCAAGTTCTTTGAAAGCTGAAGCCTCCACGGGGTTTTAGAGCATTCCTCCTCGCTGTAGTTCTGGCAAGTCAGGGGACGGATCTTTAAAAGGGCTTATCTGGCTGCCTCCGAGGTCAGGCTGTCGGCCATCTCTGCTCTGTTTTATGTATTTTAATTAATTGTTACTCTTTTGTGCCTGTGCCCTGAGGTAATTTTTACCACAAAGGGCAAGCTTAAGAAAATCAAATAAATAAATACTAATGAACAGAGAAGCGAGGCCTGCAGAGGTTAATTGAGTTTCTGGGGCTGCAAAGGGGCCCGGGGAACTGTTGCCAGCTCCAAGAGGGGGAGCTGGTCTGGCTGCCTCCTCCAGGCTCCGGTCACTTTGCTGTTTTCCTGATTGAATGAGTGCCTACTTAGTAGCAAAGATATAAATGGAAGTAACTTTTTCAGCAAGTTATTGGGCCTTTTTCCACTTAGGAATATTGATTTTTCCTCTTCACTCAGCCTGCGATGGAGCTGAGGAAATGAGTCTCTCTGGGTTGGAAAACCAAGCAGGTGGGTGTGGTGTCAGCCTGCGAGAAGGCTGTGACCCTGGGAGCTTGCGGTGGGTGGTCTGGGCTCCGTGAGCTCACGGCCTCACTGGGATAGCCTGATTATGTAAATGCTCTGAGACACCATAAAAACCTGGCCCAGTTTACACATGGGAGGAGGAAGGTATATGGTGTACATTACACTGTGCTAACCATACCACTTATTTTAATGAGATATGAAATTGTGCCAGTTTCACAATTATGATATGTATCAGGACTTAATTAGATATACATTAGGTACATTCGCTTGAGCACATGAAAATAGAACAGATTTTCATTTTTAAATGGCTCCCCTACTTTCCCCAACAAAGAAGCTTCTAGAACTCTCAGGCTTATGGGCCTGGTGGAGAATCAGCTCGTACCTCATGCCAATATCTCCTGGCTTTCAAAATAATGAAGGAACACTGGAAACCCATGACAGACTAGAGAGCAAAGGAGACAATAAATAAAAATGAACATGATAAAAAAATCCTGGCTTTTGATAGCTTGTGCAAACATGTATGGATTCAATTTGCAGGGATTTTCTCATTTGTTAAATGTCAAAAAAAAAAAGAGCTAATAAAAATTCTGTGGTTCAAGGTCTTTTAAAAAGTACTGGGAAAGCAAGTTCAGAGTCAGTGCTGCATTTGTTGCTAATTATGGGTAAAAATAGGGAAAGATATTGACCCTTATGACTTGGATATGCTGATGAAACCCTTGGGAACTGGGCATGTGTCACTTTCTGACACATGTGGAAGGAGAGTTCCATGCCAGGTCCCTGTTTTGTTGTATGAATGGTTCGGTGAGGGGCCATTGTAGGGCCCTTGGATCCACTTCAGAAAATTCCTGATATAGGAACAAACATACTACACATCTCAGTTTCCTAGGCTGCCATAACAAAGTATCACAAACTGGATGGCCTAAAACAAACAGAAATTTATTGCCTCACAGTTCTGGAGTTTAAAAGTCTGAAATCAAGGTGTCAGCAGGGCCATGCTCCATCTGAAAGTTGCAGGGGAGACTTTCTTCCTTGCCTCTTTTAGCTTTTGATGCTTGCATCAAGGTCAGGCTGGAAGATGTTTATTTTGCATTGTATCAAATACCAATTCATTCATCTATCCACCCACCCATCCATCCATCCATCCATCCTTTCATTTATTTATCCATTCCTTTTTTTTTTAAAGATTTATTTTATTTATTCCCCGCCCCCTTGTTTTTGCGCTCACTGTTTGCTCTTGCGTCCACTTGCTGTGTGCTCTCTGTGTCTACTTGTCTTCTCTTTAGGAAGCACTGGGAACCGATCCTGGGACCTCCAATGTGGGAAAGAGGCTCTCAATTGCTTGAGCCACCTCAGCTCCCTGGTTTGTTGTGTCTCATTGTCTCTCCTCTTTGTCTATTTTTGCTGTGTCAGCACTTCACGTGGGCCAGCTCTCTGCATGGGCCAGCTCGCTCGTGGGCCAGCTTGCCTTCACCAGGAGGCCCTGGGAAACGAACCTGGGACCTCCCATATGGTAGACAGGAGCCCAATCGCTTGAGCCACATCTGCTTCCCCGTTTATTCTTCATGTGAGCCTCTAATAAGTGACAAGTGACAAGGCTCTAGGAATACAAAATTAATAAGACTTTATCCTACTCTCAGGATCCTCACCACTCAGGTTTCTAAGGAAGTCTCTTGACTATTTGACCCAACCCAACTCAATCCAGTCATAACTTTTTGATCCACATGCAGAGCTTTGTCCAGGTGTCTGATGACCTTTGTGTTGGTGGAGTAGATGGCTTCTAACATGCAAGACTCAGGTTTTGTCCATGAGGAACCTCAAATCTGGGAGAAACAAAAGCATGCAGATGGCCCACTGTGCAAGGCTAGTGCATTCCAGAGGCATAAGGATATGTTGTAGGAAAGAAGCCATGTCCTGGATAAGCAGACCAAGAGGGCTTCCTAAAGCAGGTTGAATGTGAATTGGGTCTTTGAGGATGGAAAACAGAAAACATCCTTCTAGGCAGGGGAAAATGCATTGACAGAGGCGTGGAAAGTGGGCTGAGATTATTTCTACAACCAAATGCCAATTTACCTTCCAAAACAGTTTCCAAACCAGGGTACGTACTAGAATCCCTTGGTAGTGGGGGATAGATAGAAATTTCTGGGCCTCACCTCTGGATCTTCAGATTTCAGGTCGAACACACATTTCAGTAAACTCCTCTGATGCCCAGAATGCAGGTAGGATTCCATCTGATGGGGAGAAAGGACAGACTTTGGGCTTACACAGACATGGATCCAAATCGTGGTTTTGCCTCCATGCATTTGCTTCCATTTGGTATTACCTCCATTTGGTATTGCCTCCATTTGGGCAATATACCTAGTTGCTCTCAGCCTCACATTTCTTATTTCCAAAAGCTAATAATAACAACCTATGAGGGTTATTGTGAAAATAAATGAGATAATAGTCATCAAACTGCTAGCATAGTTTCTGGCTAAAAGCAGGAGGTGGACAAATCTGCATTTTCTTCTTCTCCTTGGTTTAGTGTAAATACCATGGAGCTTCTGGGGAAGTCAAAATGCCTGAGATGGATAACTATTGTCCACAAGAAAGGACCAGTCATAGACAGGTGGGTTGTTTGCTTTTCTGGAATAAATGGTCAGGTACAAGGAAGACTCCTGGACCTTCAGCATCTTTCTCCTGCCTCAGACAATGCCCCCAAATTCTCCAATTATGCCCTTTAAATGTAGACGTTGGCAAGGCTTTTGCACTTTTCAATATGTTCAGTAAATATGCAGATACCCCTAAGGAATGTTAGTAGAGTAGCAAGAATTAGTGATGTAGAGACTGAATGCTAATGTGATAGAGGAGTATCAGCTCTCCAAGTTTGCAAAGTTATTGTCTAGTCCAGTGGTTTTCAAATTCTGCTTTGTGAAGTTCTAGGGGCAAGGCCAACATGTATGGTCGTGCCTTGGACAACTCTAAGAGGGAACCATCCAAATAGTCTACAAATAAACAGCATTTCCTTGGGTTGTGCAGTGCATAACCTGCACGACTGTCTATGACGGCTCTACCCAAGGGGTTCCATGGGGTTGATTTTGGAAGGAGGGCGGGGATGGTGGCAAGCGGATAAGGTTACAGGTCCCCACTTGCCTTCAAAAAGCCCTGTGGTATCAAGTGGGATTTTATGAAATGTTTTCTTTAAAGATGAAGAAATGTGTAAGCCAGCATCCTATCCAACTGATTTGGCAACTGGGGACTAAGGTTCTGCTGTGAGAATGTGGCAGAGTGGGAGCAAAAACCCAGGATTCTTTGGCCTAGAGGCATGAGGGCAGGACAGGCATGGGACTAGGGGGTACCCCATCCTAGCAGTTTGCTGGGGCACAAAGGGCAGGCTCTGCCCAGGGCCACCACATAGAAAGAGCAGTCTGAAGAAGCCAAGCCTGCTGTCAGAGGCAGAGTCTTAGGTCCACCTTCAGAGAAGTCCAGTGGCTCCTGCTGAACAAAGTTGTCAGGAATTGAGGGACCTTAAGACTACTGTCCATTCAGCCCCGGAGCAGCTAAGGAGGCCCAAGTCCAGGCCTGGACTGGGGGGTTGCTCATCAGGGCCTGAGAGAGGCTTCAAAGAATCCACTTCCCCTTTTCCCTGCTGAGTTACAGGAAATAGAGAGAGAGGAGACCCCACGGCCAGGAAGACAAGCCACAGCAGCCTTTGGAGGAAAAGAAAAGTGAGACGGGAGGGTGGCCCCTCCTCCTACCGCCTCCTCAGGGCTTCCCGATGGCCGTGCCTCTTAAAGCCCCCTGGCCTAGGCTGGGTGCCTGGGTCTGGGCTGGGTGCCTGCGGTCGGCCTGTTGGACTCGGGGCAACTCTGGGCCTGTCTGTGGCTCCGGTTCCCTCACCCCAGGGCTCTCCTGGGAGAGCAGAGACGAGGCGGGCCTGCCTGGAGCACTTTCGGGCAGCAATGACTTCAGTGCTTGTCCCCAAAATAAATGCACCACAGACAAGACACTGTGGTCAGGGGCTGAGGAGTTACCGTAAATACCAGCCCGGGGCTTCCTATTTATGTTCCGATGACTCCCTGGTGGGCTGGTGCTGGCAGACCAGTTCCCAGGAAAAGCCTTGGATCCTCACTCTGCTGTCCCTGGGGCCCCTTTGGGGGTTTTGGGGAGCAAGAACAGACTCCCTCCTCTGCTCTGGCTGAACTTAGACTCAGGGTCTGACTTTCCGGAACCAAGAAAGGGGTGCAAACTCTGTGTCGGACACGGTGCTGAGCACTCACTTATTCTTTTCCACTAGCCTTGCGATGACCAAAACATTGTGACTAAAATGAACAACATCTATTGTGCACTTACTGTATACCAGGACTGTTCTGAAGGCTTTACATGACTTATCCCACAGACTTCTCTCAATAGTCCTAGGATGTAGGTCTTATTGTTATCCCCTTTCCTAGCTGGGAAAATCAAGGCAAGAACATAAAGGTTCTTGCCCAAGGACACCCCGTCAGTAGCCAGGAGGCAAACCCCGGCAGCCTGACTGCAGCCTGCACTCCTCTCCCCGCAGCTGCACAGGGCAATGGTGTTAATCTCACTCTGCAGATGGAGGGAAGAGGGAAGAATGTGCAGAGAGGCAGGGCATCTCCTGTTCAAGGTCATGTGGCTAACCAGTAGGAGGGTGGATTTGAATCCAGGCTTGGTGGACTCCAAAGGTCTTCCCACTGCACTGGGGCACCTCCTCTTCCCTGTTGCTCTGTCCTCACTCCTTCCCAGCTTCTTGGCAGCCACATCCTGGGCTGCAGATGCCTCCCATGTCCTGCCCTTAGCAGGAGAGGAATCAGCATTCACCCCCACATCATGGAATGTGCTGGTTTGCACAAGTTTACTCTTTCCAAGAGGAGCTGGCCCCTGCCTTTGGGTGTTTGTGCTGCCTGTAAAGTCCCAGGTGCCCCCTGTGTATATCTCCTACCAGTCCTTATGCCCTTTAGAGGCATGATACATTTGTCAAGCGACTCCTGCCAGGAAATCTCACAGCAGTCTCGGGGTTTGTTCCACTCAGGAGGTGGGCCTGTATCTTATCCTATTGAGCACCTCTGCTCCAGAAAGGAAACCTAGGGAGCCAAGCATTGTCCTAAAGGGGAGAGGCTGATAGGATTGAAGATAGGGAAAGAAGAGATGATGGTGAGAGTTAGTCACATGGAACAAAAGTCAAATGCTGGGTCATTTCTTTCACACAGATCTGCTGAGGCCAGGTGACCTTCCTGCTCACCTGAGGGATTCAATGAGGCATTTGGGTTGGGTGATAGTATGCTCCTTTCTGCAGATAGTAGAATTGTAGTATTTCATCTGGTTCACTTCTTCACCTTGGCTGCTATGATGCTCGTAATTCAAATTTGTACTCAAATGTAACTTTTCTCAGAAAAGAAGTTCTTGAAATACTTCCTTTTGTCCTTTACAGCCTGGTTCTTGTTTTGGGTTAGTCTTTAAAAAAAAAATTTTTTTTTTTTTGTATCTGAACTCTTATTGTAAGTCACCTGGGGTTCATATTCAGGTAAAATAAATTGTGTGTGTGTGTGACTAATATGTGTCAAGCACCATGGAGTGTAAGTTCACATTCACCATCTATTCATTTTTCAAATATTCATTGAGCATCTCCCATAGGCCAAAGTACCATTCTCAGGGCTGGGTATACTGTGGTGAACAAGACAGACAAGGTCCCTGCCTTCCTGGGGCTCAGCAGTCTAGAGGGGGAGTCAGACATTAAACAAGTAAAGCATGCTCATGTGCACATACACTCACGTGCACACTCACAAATGCTCACATCCTGGAGCCTGCTAGAGACAAGTGCTGTGAAAATAAAGAAAGTAGGCTAAGGAGTGAGGGAGTGACTGGGTGGTGGGGCAGGGAGGTGGGGGCTTTGCTACTTTAGATGGAGGTCACCAGGGAAGGCCCCTTGGATGAGATGACATGTAAGCAGAGACCTGAACAATTCAAGTGCAGTTCATGTGATAATCAGTTGGTGGGGGTCGGGGGGAGGGGGGTGATGCAGGCAGTGCCTGTAACCTTTATGCCTGGAGAGCATTAAAGACCTCAGCAGCATTTTAAAACATTAATTATCATAAGAGAGGAGGCATCTGAGGCTCAGAGATTTGATTTGAAATGATGTGAGGTGAAACTGGGGATTTGGACCCAGGCCCATTGTTCCCACTGGAGTGAGGCCCTACAATGGCTGAGTGAGGGTTTTGGGGCTAGATCTACCTGGATTTGAGTGTAGCTCCCCCGATTACCAGGAGGATGAACTTGAGCAAGTTCTAACCTTTCTGTGCCTCAGTTTCCTCATTTGTAAAACAGGGATAAGAATAGCACTTTTCTCTGAATTGTTACGAGGATTATTAAGTGGTTGGCACAGTGTCTGTCCCGAGGTTGGAACCCAGTAATGAAAACCATTATCCTTACACAATACTGCCTTTCTTCCTTCAAAGGAGGTAGGGAACAGACCCCCCAGTCAACCAGTGGGCAACAGCGAGACCTGATGGCTTGCTTGTGAGCAACGCCCTGATCTCCATCCTCTCTGCCAATGGCAGAGGCTTATTCTGCAGCAGCAAAGGAGCCACTTTCCTGAGTGCCGGGACCACTCACCAGGACGCAGGGCAGAAGCACTGCTCCGTCTCACTTGGGTCTCCCTTTGCAGGGATTGATGGCAGCTCCTTTTCCAGGTGTTTGGATGTGGTCTGAGGGGGAGTTGCTCAAAGAACAATGCAGACACTTGTCCTTCCTGAAAATTGTGCTGTTGACAACCTGAATCCTGCCATCCACCAGCCGATGCCGTCCTTTGAGGGCCCCCAGGGAGGTGACTGCACAGAGGAGGCCAGCCCTGCTATATGGTTTACAGCTTTGGTCCTGAACTGCAATGCAGGTCCCCTGGGAGCCCATCTGGATTTATGGAGAATTCTTTGTACTTAAAATAAAGGTCTGGATTGCTTCCTTTTCTGATAACCTTAAGGCTCATTCTCAGGTGTTATTGTTTCACTATGAGATGAGGCCACAACCTCCAGCAAAAGGGGAGGATGGCACATTAACCCAATGCAGGACAAATAGGGCGACCAACTGGCCCTGGTTTGCCCAGGACTCTCCTGGTTGTGGCACTAAACTCCTGCTTCCTGGGAAACTCCTCAGTCTTGGTGGCCCTGAAAGCAGAACTGACCATCTGAGCGTGCCAACTGCTTCCTTCTGGAACCCTCACTAACACAACCCTAAAGTGCATTCGAGAAAACAATACTTTATTCCCCAGATAAGAACGCTGTTGATCTTTAAAGAGACTCCCCACACCAAAGTTAAAGGAACATCCAATTTATTAGTGCTGAGTGAGGTGAGTCAAGGGGGC
This sequence comes from Cabassous unicinctus, assembly GCA_029593785.1. NCBI lineage: Eukaryota > Metazoa > Chordata > Mammalia > Cingulata > Chlamyphoridae > Cabassous > Cabassous unicinctus. The sequence goes on from JAQZBX010000869.1 coordinate 13,340, forward strand.
TCGCCATTAAAAAGCAATATATTGACTGCTAAGAAATGTACATGGCTAACAAACTGGCAAAGTCACCTCAACAGTGATAAAATAAATTACACGTAAAAGAAAAATGAGATCAAATTTTTATCCTCTTAAACTGCGTTGTGGGGGTATAAGTGGGGCCACTGAGAAAAATGTACCAAGAGTCTTAAAAAAACTTTGTTCTTGCCAATCAGTTTTTTTTTTTAGAGGTATCCTCCCAAGGAAACATTCAGAAACGTAAAGATTTATGTACAAAGATGTTAATCACAGAGTTATTTATTTAAGAGTGACACATTGGGAACAATATAAATATTCTACAAAAGAAGGTTGGCTGCATAAGTCATGTTACGTCTGGAAGTGAAGTGGTTTTGCCTACAGCTGCTGCCATCAACCCATCTGGTTACACATTCTGTCACAGCGCTATGTCCCTTGTGTGTGCGTCTCGTTTAAACCTTACAGTGGAAGCTCGGTGAGATACCAGCACCTCCGAAGCTCTCAAGGAAAGTCAACTTTTATAGGCTTTTCAAAAAGCTGTTTTGTAGAAAGACTTTTATATAGCCATTAAAAGGATGTTTTGAAGAAAATTTAATGATATGCAGCACTGTCTGTGATATAAAATTAAATAAAAATAGGATTTAGGTATAGAATAATCTTCATTATTTAAGCATGAAAGGCATATGTGAAAATGATAGTGTTCATATATGGATTGGTGTGATTACTGTTGATCTTAATTTTTCTTTAGTTTTCAAATTAATTAAAATGGACCATTATTAATTTGCTCCTTCCCACACACCCCTCTCACTTTCTCTTCTCTCCCTTTCCATACAGAGAAACAGAAGGATGAAAATGAAACAAGACAAAATGGCCTGCAATCCCATATCCGACTTCTCAGATATCTTGTAGACACTAAAAAAAACCCAAAACCCAAAACTAAAAAACACATGAGCCTTGTTCTCAATTTAAAACAAAAAGGTACAAAAAACAAAACTGAAAGTTGTCTTCATCATCCACATTCTTCCCTAGATGAAACCATTGATAATAAATCTTTTTTATCCTTTCAGAAGAAAGTATTTGCATATACCAGCAGATCCAAGTTCTTTCCAAATAAGCTTGTATTGATTTTGTAATCAGAAAAATGTAGCATGCACATACTTGAAATGTGGCTATTTTTATTGTCAGCCCCTCCAGTGGGTACAACTAGTGGGGAAAGGTCCAGAATTAGTCTCATAGCCATAGGCCTGGAATCTAGAAGGCCCATCTCCTTGGTCCTCAGTTTCCCCATTGTATGAATGGTACAGATCCTGAGCCCTGAACAACTTACTTTGGGTCAATAACCAGCATTTATCCCCTGCTTAATTGCTCCTTGAGTTTCAATATTGCTGGCCACTGTTGAGTCTTCATGGGCATTGCCACCAGCCAATTTTTTATGTCCTTAAGGATACTGGTCTTCAGTTCTGCCCATAAGTCCTAAGAAACCTGTTCTTTCCCCTGTTCCCTGGACCTGTTCTAGCTTCTTCTCCTCTCCTCCATACCAATCTCAGTGCATTTTGTTTTCTTTTGCTTTTCCCAATTGGCCCTCACCCCTCCCCCAACTTCCCTAGAATTTGGGTCATTGATTGCACAAAAAAAAACAAAACAGGGAACCGTGGGGTTGAACACTCATATTGGGCAATGCATATAAGGTTCATAAAATTAACTGGAAACTAAGTCTTGATGCAGTTCCCCACTCACTGAACTCATGTGACTTTTGGATAAATCACTAACTCTCTTGAAGCTTCCGTTTGTTCTCTGGGTAAAGCGAGAACACTCCATTGTGTTCACCGAGATGCTCAAGAATGTGTTTACTCTGGAGAAACTTGCATCTCCTGAGAGCAGATGTAGTGGAGGGTTTACAATAGAATTTGGAACCAGGAGTCACTGACTTGACGTGGATGGTTGGAGAATTTAACCAGAGCACATGCAATCGGGGAGCCAGGGAAAAATGGCAGCATAAGTCTGTCCCAAGGCCCTTTTGGATGAGATGACAAGCTTTCATCCATGAACTCATGAAGTTCATGGCTTTATTTGTTCTGTGGGCAGGGCACAGGATTCAAGATCAGAAAGACTGGGTTGGAATAGTCACTCTTTATTCACATGCTGAATGACCTTGTCAGGCCTCCGTGTCTTCTGTGACATGGACCAATCTTCCTTTCCCCTCTGGATGACTGCTGTGACAGTAAGATGAGATCACTTTGCAGAAACCATGATATTAGGAGAGATAAGACACACACCGAGGCCAGGGATTGAAAATGAACTCTATGATGGTGAGAATGTAAAGGCCCCTCCTTTCATTTATTTACTTGATATATAAACAGTGTTCATTATGTTTCTGGCAGTCTTCTAAGCACTTTATAAGTATTAACACATTTAAATTCCCCTAACCACCCAATGAGAAAGACACAACTAGTGCCTCTTCTACAGTTGAGAAAACCATGGCACAGTCTAAGTAACTTGTCCCAAACCACACAGCCAGTAAGTGGGAGAACTGGGATTCAAACCCAGGCACTGTGGCTTCAGAGCCCAGGCTCTTATCCATTTTGCCATGATGTTCTCATTGCTTTTGGATTTTGGTATAGTGAAGATAACCCAAGACATAGAACTGACTGTGAATCTTTGTCCTGCTACTTAGATGTGTGGTCTTAGGAAGGTTTCCTTAACTTCTCTGAGCCCTGACTTCCTTATCTGTAAAATGCAAATAGATATGCCCATGCCACACAGTTTATGTAAAGGTGAAATTGGGGCAGATTTCCTGGGCCCCACAGGCACACGGAGGATGAACAGGTAGGTGCACTGATCTGTCTTCAGGGCCTCGTGGGAGCCCACCATCAGTCACATACTTGGTTAGCGATGGACCTCAGACCTGCCCTCTCTCTGCCTCCCTCCCTCCCAGAGTGACTTCCCACCAGCGCCACATCCTTCTGAGTGTGAGGGACCCTGCATACATCTGTTCTCGCACTCTCAGGGCACCTGCCAGGACCCAGTCAGCAATTACAGCCTTTCAAGGCCAAGGAGCCAATTCTCAGGCTCTCATTTCCTTTGGGTTCCAGATAACAAACATGGCCTCACGCTTTTCTGTCTACCTCCTTTCCAAAAAATTGCCTGTTAATTTTAGGGTTGGAAAGGGGCGCTGATGAGGGCCTGCCCACGTGGGGTTAAGGTACCAGCGGCCTCCGCCTCTGACCAGACTCGCTGGGAACAGTGGCAGCCACTTCCCGAAGCTCACTGGGGGCAGAAGTGTGGCCGGGGCAGTAGCCAGGGCACATCTCCAAGATGCTGGGAGCCCACATCGATGGGTCAGACCCACAGCCTGTGGATTTTGCAAAAGAGGCGATGCCTTTTATCAACCATAACCTGATGCTGTTACATTTGTCATGTCATTTTAACTCTAGAAATGGTCCTACATTTACTAGAGCAAGAAACTGACACAGATCTTCCTTTAAGGGATAAATGCTGACAGGAAAAAGTCCAGTCACAGCCCTTTACCTTCCATTGACAATATTACGAACCGTGCATTAATTTTTTTTTAAAAGAAAAGAAAGATGCATCTACCAATTAAAAATAGAGCTAATTGTTTATGATCGTCAGAGCTTTAAAGCAAATGGAGATTAAAAAAACACTTTTTTCCTTCTATATAGAGACATAATAATTAGGCAACTATGTAAATAACCATATTTAAAAAAATATGATGAGCTGGCATTTGCACAGGGTTTGCACTGGATCATAAAGATCTGCCCAGTGCTCCTGGTTTCCTGAAATTTGCCAACCTAATTTCCCTTTTCTGAAGGGCCACTCTAAAAATTTTTTCTTCCTCTTCTCTTTTGTTTTGGGCAGGCTCATCTTATGCCCCATTCCCTTAGCTGTTTGCAAATTTGAGTATGGAATGAGTTCTAGGAGCTTCTAATTCATTTATGATTTCAACAAACCTTGATTGAGCACAAACTGTATATTTCAATCTTTGTATTAGATAGTACAAGCGCTACAGAGAAATATTGAGCAGGAAAGTGGGACACTGAGAACTTCCAGGAATGTAATACTAAAATAATGGTACACTTTTCACTGAGGTGAAAGCTAAAAACAAGCAAAATATTTGAACACTGACCTGCCACACACCTGTCCAGCTAAGCCACCCCCTTTTTTTTTTTTTTTGCGTGTGTACTAATTCTGTGCCCAATAAACGTTTGCCAAATACACTAATAAACGTCTCCCTCTGTCTTGGATGTAAGCTCCACCAGGGCAGGGATTTTTGTCTGTTGTTTACTGATGTGTCCCAAACACCTAGAACTGTCTTTGACACATGATAGACCCTCAGTAAATATATATTGAATGAATAAACAGTAGTCTTCAGCTCATGCACTCTTTCAATATTCAAAAAGTCTTTCCTAAGCCCCCACTTTGTGGCAGGAACTGAACTAGGCACTAGAAACTCAGTTACAAACAAGGTCAACCTGGGCTCTGTCTTTTCTGAGCTTTTGGCCAAGGGGAAGACAAGGAAGTGATAGAGCTAGCATGATATTTTAAGTGATAAATTAGGGAAACTTTGGGATACTGTCTTGGAGAATAGAGTAGGTATGCCTCACTCGGACCTGTGGGGTGAAGAAATGGTAGGCAGGTGAAGACGGGTGGTGCAGGAAATTAAGTTCCAGGAGATGAAAGAGGATGTTCAGTGGGGAGTGAGAGAAAGACAGGTTCCAGAAGGAAATGAGGATGCTATACCTGGAGTGGGAAGCAAGCAGTGGTGAGAGATAAGGCTGGGGGAGTAAACAGAGACAAGTTGGACAGAACCTCAGAATAAGTTTTGATTTACCTCTAAAGGCAGCAGGAAAAAAAATGAAAGAAATAAAAAAATTAAGGCAGTAGGGTCTCCAGGGGACTGGCCCGAGCAGATTTCTGTTTAAGAAAGATCATTCTGGTTGCTGTGTGTAGGATGGATTTGAAGGGGAGAGTCTAGGCATCTAGGAGACTCTGCAGGTAACCCAGGGGAGATGAGGTGAAGACCTAGCTGAGAGTTGGGCAGGCTGGGAGCTTATGGAACTGGAGGCATTCAAGAGAGATTTAGAAGAAAGGACGTTTGGAGTTGGGGGTGAGGGAGAAGTGGTGGGAATGGATGACTTCAAGGTGGATGCTTTGAAATAGTTCAGGTGCAGTGTGGGAAAGAAAATTAATATGGGGTACATAGGTGAGTCTTGGAAAATTTATGACTCCATTGAAATAATACCTCAATTTACTTCAAAGGCACATGGGTGAAAAGGAGGAAGAATTAGGTTTTAAAAAGCCATGTTGACAAGAATGCCCGTTAGCACCAAACATCTTCTGATAATTGGTGTCCAGGGTTGTGCAAACTGGTTGTCTACTTTATTAGAATTCATGAACTTGTATCCAACTCTCTACTTGGCCCTGGAAGAATAACCTAGCATAGTCTATTCAATGGTCTCTCATGCTATGAATGTCAGGCCTCTTCTGGTGGCTGAGAGTGGAGTGGATGGAAAGGATTGGGCTAGTCATATTTTTCAGTACACTGAGGCTTTCCCTTGCTTTAGATTTCATCTCCTGGTGTTGAATATAGTAGGACACCTAGATAGTAGGATCCAGATGAGCAGGTAGGGTAAAGATAGGACTGGGATGGAATAGGGAATTTCCTTTCATTCTGGTATTTGGGAAGTATAATATGAAGAAGCATATTACCAATATTGCATGAAGAATACCCCCAGCTTAGAATTTATTCATTCAGTCAGTCATTCACTTGTTCATTCATTCATCTATCCATTCACCCACTAGTGACATGGTTTTCAACTGTAGTGGATGTTCCTCCTGTAATTGGTCTTGGATGGGGTCCAGATGCTGGTATTTTACAAAAGCTCTCCAAGTCACTATAATCCAAATGCAGCTGGGGTTGAGACTCAAGGGTCCATGAGGGCAGGGTCTGTGTCTCTTTCATTTCTGCCACATTCTCAGTGTCAAGGACTGTGTCTAGCTTAGAAACAATGCTCAAAAAATATTTGCAGAATATATTAATTCAATCATGAACATATCAAACATTGATTAAGCATTGCCGGATTCTAATTGGGGACGAAGATTATCTTGCAGGGTTTTCCACAGACAACCATTAAGCACCATTGTTCAGGAAATTAATTGCTACCAGATCATATCCTGGAATGAGGTTAGGATATGTCTGTCTTTATCCTCTCAAGTACTTTCTTCTCAGTTACTGCGGCCTCTTGACTGCCCGTGATTGGGGACCAATTCTTGACCAACATTCCCTAGTTGGGGAAGATGTCTGTAACTGTGCCAAGACTCCCTTCTGTACCCTTCGGGTGCCATGTCTGGCCTCCCCATCTCTTAGAACTAAAGCTTGGGGCACTGGTCTGAGTTTCTGATCTGCAGCTGGCAGACCTGCCGCAGGGACTGCCCTCTCTGCCTTGCTCTGTGTTTCTCCTCTGCCTCGGCAAAGACTTGTCAATGTCTTGTTTATTCCTTGCTTCTACCTCTCATCCTATGTCCCCAGAACACTTGGAGGCCCACCCTTCCCAAGTGATGGAGATGACTGCCACAGTTCCCACGACCCACAAGACTGCATACCTGCTGCAGCTAGAGTTTATTTCACTTGACTCCAATTTAACTGTCCTGAGCCCCTTCCTTATATTGCCAAGAGATTTCCTAACAGATATGTAGCCTTGCAATTCAGGCAATTATTCACGTATTCCCCCACATCATTAGTTTTATGGAACACTGCCAGGGGGCATATTTTTCTATCCAAGGACTCTTGAGAATAAAGAAAATAGAACTCTTACCATGAAGTCATATTAAAGAGTTTATTTCTCAGAAAATACCCCATAGCACTTTTTATAAAACCTTACATAGATAGACTGCATTTAGAAAAAGAATTATTTTATCTCACTTGCTGCCATGGGATTCACTGCCCAGACCTCCTGCCTTCCAGAGCTTGGCTTTAAAAAATGTCCACAGAAGCTACAGACCCCAAAGGGGTGTCTGTGGTTACTGTAAGGAAGACACAGTTCATGTTGGATCTTCTTGGGTTTAGGTAGGGTGACCACATAATTTAACAATACAAACTAGGGGACATTTTGGAGGAAAGTGGTCACTGTTATTAATTATACTGGGATAACAGGTATATACCAGGACTGTTCAGACAAACAGGGACATATGTTTAGCCTAGACTTAGAGCTCTAATCCTGTGCTCACTCCAGTTTCCCTCCATTGGTCTGGCTGATAGAGTAAAAACACAAAATTGAACTAAATTGGGCATCATACTAGCATAATAACCTAAAATAGTAGTTTTGGTTTTCTCTACCAAATTGGAGAACAAGGGGTGATGGGGTGTATCAGTTAGCTCTTGCTAAAATAATGCTGCATAATAAACTACCCCCAAACTGTCTTAAAGCAACACTCATTTATTCTTACATACCCACCTGCAGGTCAGCTGATCTTGGCTGAGCTTGAACCCAAGCTACAGTTTGGGTCCAGCTCTGCTTATGTGTCCCTCCTCCTCCATGGACTGGTGGGCCCACTGGGGCATGCTTTTCTCATGGCAATGGCTGGAGCTCAGCAGAGATGAGTGGAAACATGTGATGCCTCCTAACATCAAGGCTTAGATCTGGTCACACTGTCAATTCCACCCACATTCCATAGGCCAAAGTAAATCCCATGGCCAAGCCCCGCTTCAGGGGTACAGGGATATACACTCTGTCTTTAGTGCAAAGTATATCAAAGCCACATACAAACGGGCATGGATACAGGGAGGGGGAAAGAACTGGTACCAGTAGTGCAGTCAATCACAAGGAGCATTAGGTCAGAGAGGGCTTACTTCTCCTCTCCCCAGGCCTCTAGATGTACATGGGTTGAATCTTTTCATTCAGACACAGGCTGGAAGGTGACACAGGGAGAGTACAAGCCAGTTTGGTCTGCTAAAGGCAGGTGCTCCATGGGTTTACCATATAATGAGTGCAGAGAATTGGGCTCACTCTATTTGAGAACAGGAAGGTCTGAAGGAAGAGAGAATAAAGGAGGGACCAATGGACCATTCGTGATTCATTATAGCAATCCAGCCCTGGTAAATATGGTGTGGTGAATGGTACACTCTATCCATTCACTAATCAGATCAATCAGTTCTCTTCCCACAGGCTGGGGGTGGCAAAGGGATGGAGAAAGGAATGGAAAGAGTGCATGCCCACACTGCTTATTTCTGAAAGGGGAGGCAGAAACCCTCTGCTTAACCCTACAGGGTTAAGAGGAAAAGTGCTCCCAACTCACAGGCATTTTGTTGGGATGTGCATGGACCATAAATTGCCACCAGATGGACATTTGCAGTGTCACTGTTGAGGACCAGACTTTCCAATTCCGTTGTTCCTTCGATAACTCCCTTTGGACAAGTGCTGCTGAGGGCCTGCTGCCCCTGTAATTCCAAGCCTCCTCCTGTGGTGCCCCCCTCTTCCTGCCTTGAGCCTTTGCCTACCTGCTGTTAGAACCTGGCACAGCCTCTCTCAGATAGGAGATGACAGCAGAGAAGGCTTGTTAATCAGACAAACTAATCATGCTGATTATGCCTAGTTCAATAACGGAGCACCCTTCCCAGGGAATCTCCTGTCTAACGAATTTACCAATTAAAAGGCCCTGGGGGGAATGATTCGTGTGGAGTTCAGGCCCAGAGGAGGGTAGGCTGAAGGAAGGCATTTTGGGAGAGAGATTTCAGGGTCAAACGCATCTCACCCCATAGATGACAAGGGGCTTTTGCCATGTTCAAGGACGGGTGAGACAACACTGGTGTTGATCACGCAGGTGGATTGCTCAAAGTGCACAGGGCAGCCCCGAGGGATGGTCGATTGTCACCGGGTCCCGAGGATTCTTCCTCATCCCCTTCTCTCCATCCTCCATGCCATTCCTCTAGAGCAGATCTCAGCTTTTCCACCTTGTGCTCTTACAATGACCCCCTCACTGATCTGCCTCATTCTGGTCTCCACTCCACTTTATAATGCCAGAGTTTTTTTATTTTTATTTTCATTATTTATATAATTAGAAAAAATATTAAAAAATAGAAAGTTCCGTGACATTATAGCTAACACCCACGTATTTGCCGTTCCAAATCAACAAACGTTCTGCCTTAATTTATCTATCTATCTGTCTATTTGTCTATCTATCTACTGTCTATCCCCTTTATTGAAACAAAACATACAAATGAAAAAGTGCATGTATCATAACTGTACAGCTGTTGAATGTTTGCAAACTGAATACAGCCCTACGAAACCATCACCACCGAAAGAACCAGAAGAGGACCCGCCTTCTGAAAGCGTCTTCTGTGTCCCTTTCCAGTCATCCCACCCTCACCAAAGGTAACCACTATCCTGGATCTCACAGCATAGATCAGTTTGTCTAGTTTTGAACTTAACGTAAATGCAGTTTCTTTGTGTGTTGTATTTATTTGGAACCTTCTTTTTTAAGAAAGAAATCTTTAAATATAAACGTGAAATCCCCTATGTTCTTCTTCTTCTTCTTCTTTTTTTTAAAATTAAGCCAGTAATTTATTAAGGAAGGGAGGGAAGAGAAATGGGAGAAAATAACAGATCATGGGTCCCAGGTAGAGGAAGGGGCTGAAGAGTGATAAAAAGGGCCGATTTACAGACTATAATTCTCCATTACAGATTATAAATCTATAGCCGATACTGTGTATTGATCCAAGCAGGGGTGAAGAAGGCCGGAATAGGGGACAGAAGGCAAGAACAGGGGTCAAAAGGCAAGAGAGGGCCCCTATGTTCTTTTCCCAGTCTTAATTCTTCTTCCTTCCTCAATGGCAACCACGCATCATAATAATGACGCGTGCTCAGTGCATGTCTTTATATGCTTACTATGTGTATAGTATTGCTTTGAATGTGTTTTGCTTTTGTTTAAATAAATAGTATCACAAAGTGAGGAAGTTCTGCAACTTGCTTATTTCACAGTGTGAGCTTTCTAAACCAGAAAGCCTTTTGTGACTCTCTCTCTTTTTAACACATCTTTCTAGACTTGGTTCCTAGAGGCAGGGACAATGGTTTTGAGGCCTCTTTGTACCCTAAGAGTCTAACACTGTGCCTGGAGCTTTACAAAGATGTTTATTGTTAGTGAATGAATGAATGAATGAATGAACAGAAAAACAAAGGCTCTCCATATCGGGAAAAACTTGAAAGTCCAGAGCAATTACTCCCCTCTTTATTGATTCCATTTTGGGGGGAGGAATTGCCCCTGTTTTCTTTTCTTTTTGGTTGCTCAGGTGCTGTCTATATATAAAACTTCCAGAAGACCGAAGGCCACCAGCAATCCCAGCAACGAAATTTGACTTTTTAATATGTTCCTGCAGAGGAGGTAGACATTTCAGAGCTGTGTATGATCTTTGTAATTTGGCTCCTGGTATGTTTGTCTGGCACAGAGAACAGCAGCGTTCTTCTTGGAAGTTTCCTTACTCTACACAGAGTGTGCTACAGTGATTTAAGGAGGTTACAAAGTTAAATTCACATCTCAACCTATTGGAAAAACATCAGTCTGTTGAATTCTGTTGGTTCTTCCAAGCTCTCAGAAGGTGAGAGCCAGGACTAGAGAGGTGGGTCACTGTTGACATTCTGAAAGGAAATCTAAAGGCAGTGTTGGGTAAAGGGAAACCAGCTTCATCTGTCCAGCCTTCCCATTGCTGGCAGCACTCAGGGACTCAGGGCATGAGCTTTAGGACTTAGTTTCCTCTGACTCTTCATGTCCCCTCCCCTCACCCAGGGCTCAGTCTCCAGTCTCACTAAAAGAATGTAATGGAAAAATACCCATTTCAGATTTTGATTGGAATCTTGGAGATGCTACTGAATATGTGGATAGTCTTGACAAGCCTGTAACCTCTGACCCCTGGTGCACTTCACTGTGCTGTGAGATAATATTATTTATTTCATGGATCTGTTGGGAGAATTAAAATATGAGCAATAAAGGGTATGAAAATGGCTCCTAGACAGCACTCAGGATATTTTTCTGTGTATATATTCAAGTAGACAAAAGAACAGAAATAAATACAATTGATCTATTAATACACATCCATGTATATTGTTATATAATTGAAATTGTTCTCTTAGTATCTGGCTTTCTTTTAAACATTTTGTGATAAGCATTTTCCAATCTCATTATAAACACCAGCTTTACATTGCTTTTGATAGTTGCATAATATTCTAACATCTGGTTGGTCTGTTAATGTACCTAACCATTTCCACATTGTGAGCCATTTTGTTTATTTTGAATTTTTTACTAAGGAGAGTTTGGAGGCCAACTCAGTCTGATTTTGGAGTTTGTTTTTTTTTTTTACTCTTTTGAAAACAACCTGCTTTTCATTATTTTTGCTTTTCTTCATTTTGCTTTCTGCCTGGGATACTTAAAATTTATTTTTTCCTTGTTGTCAAGCTGTGGGTTCCTTTTTTTTAAAATAAAATATGCTTAACGCAGCATATACTCTTTTGTTTTCTAATCTTATGTCTTTTTTTCTTTTTTCAGTTCAGGAATGTTCTACTATAAATCTAGTGTTTCAGTATTATTATTTTTTGGAGGCTTTTTAGAAATACCTTCCCCCCCACCCCAAATTGGATCACTTTCTCTGTTCTTCATGCATGTCATCTGATGCTCATTATTTTTAACTCTAGATTTAAAAAGACATATTTCAAATGTATTATTTCTTTGACACAGTTTTCTGCAATAAAAATTCTACTCTTTATTGCTTCTAATGTAAAGGATGATTCTAAAAGTGCACTTTTAGTTTCATTGCCTTCTATATTATCTCAGCCAGACTTTTCATTGCAGCCTGCATCTTATCTCACTTTCATTTTTCTCTCCCTAGAAGCCACACCTTCCTATAGTTTAATAGTTTATTGAGAACAAAATGTATGTGCTTTCTAAGATATTCTTCTTTTTCTTTTTTTAGTAAACAATTTCAGAGACATGCTTTTTCTTTGCACCTTTAGGGCTACACTTATGCTGGAAGAGGATTAGGAAAACGATGGTCCATGGGCCAGATCTGTCCCACTGTCTGTTTATATAAATAAAGTTTTATTGGAACATAGCCACAGTCATTCATTTATATTTTGTCTATGGCTGCTTTCACACTACAATGCAGTTGTAACAGAGACCTTATAACTTGCAAAATCTAAAATATTTACTATCTGGCCCTTTATGGAAAAGTTTGCCAAGCTCTGTCCCAGAGGATGTTTTGTAGACTTTGTACTACTCTCTACTGTTCAATCATTGCTAAATGAAGCGATATTGTTCTAAATCTGTGGTTTGACACTAGAGAGCTTACAGATTTCACGGTCTTTGTAGGTGCTGATAAAGTTGTCTTCTCAGTCTAAAGTTAGAAAAGCGTTATCTTCCTTCTCTTTTCCTCTCTGGCATTGCCATCATTACTTTTTATCTTCTCTGTAACTTACATCTGTTGCACGATTTTGAAATTCCAGATACGTAATAGAAATCAGTTTGGGACATGGGTACGTAAAACAAGATCCACAGTGTTGGAACTGATGCTTCCTTAAGACTTAAGTAAGGAGTTTACTTGCCTAGGTCCTCATGGGAAACAGACAACACACTCAAATTGGGCAAGTGAAGAAAGATTTATTAAGGGGCTATATCCAAAGGTGAGGGAAGAGTTCAGGGACTGCAAAAAAGGATGATGCATTACCCCAAGGCTACTCCCAGTGAGGCAGTGGAGCTACCCTAGGCCCAGAGGATCAAGGATCGGGAACCCAGAGAGAATAGCTGTATGGAGACAAGGTTGAGGCTTGACTCGAGAGAAGCATCCATGTCACAGCTATTGGTAGGGAGGAAGCCAGAGTAACATAAACCCCAACCTGACTCTCCTCCTGACCTAGTGTGTCATGCCAGTGCCTTCCAATGGCTGGAGTCAGCGAGAAACCAGATGGAAATGATTCCTTTAATGTACCCCATACAGGTCTGCCTTCTGGGGCACAGCACAAAGTAGGGAAGGATGGAGAAGTAAACGAAAGACCTCCAGCACCAGAGCGGCCCAAATGAACCATCCGTGATGTGGAGCTGTTTTGTATCTGTGCTGTCTAATCTAATAGCCACCAGCCCCACGTGGCTATGGGGCACTGGAAATGTGGTGAGTGCAACTGAGGAACCGAATTTTTTATTTCATTTACTTTGAATTAATTGAAATGTAAACAGCCACATGTAGACAGTGCCCGCCACATCGGACAGCACAGCTCTGGGTGGATTTCTGATTTCTTGCATGAATTGACTGCAGCGCATTTTGCTGGACTGAGGTGGGAACCTTTGTTTCTTGGTTCTCTGATTATGAAACAGATAATTCATCCTTGGTCATTCTGAGATAGTCTCTCTCTACTTTTCTAGAAATAATATGTGAAAACTCACAATCTCTAAGAAGCCTGACTTCTGGGCCTCCTTTTACGACACTGCCTGTCTAATGCAGACTTCATACCCCATCTGTGATGACATAGTCAGATGATAGTCTCTAAGCTGAAGTAGACAACTACTCCTGGTGGTTTTAGGAAGAATGGCCCTAAGCACTTTAGAAAGCTGCTTGAGCATACTAGGTGTCTGCTTTTAAGTCACCAAAGATCTGGGTGCTAGGACTGGACATTCCTGCCCAATCCTGACACTCTGCTCCAGAAGTCAAGATGCACCATCGGGGTGATTTTATTTTCAACAGAAAATGACTCCCATGCTTGAGTTAGTAAAACTTTCCATCAGAATTTAAGACTTGGTTGAATATGTGTCTCATCTCCCGCAGCATTTGTGTGCCTTTTGGTGGAAAGCTGGGAGATGTCATTTCAGAGGTGGCTCTCCAGATCCTGTAAACCCAGACTCTCCCTCTCTCCTTTTTCCCTTTATGATTGTCACTGTTGCTGCTGAAAACAGAGCATGATTTTGAATATGCATAATCTCAGGTCTGATGCAAAATTAATACCAATTGCTTGATTTTCACACCGAGACATTAATTACTATTTGTTTTACATTTGCATTCACAGGTATCTGTGGAGGGAAATTAGCATACTTTGTTGTTAGACCATTATAAAAATGACAGTTGGGAAAATATTTGAAAAATATTGTCTTTCGTTCTATTTTCCTCTCTGGCATTGCCGTTATTACTTTTTTATGTTCTCTGTAACTTAAATTTGTTACACGATTTGGAAATTCCACATAAGCAATGGAAATCATTTTGGGACATGGGTACTTAAACAAAATCCACGATGCTGGAACCGGGACTTCTTAAAGGCTTCTGCATTTGTATATAAACAAGTAAAACTGGTTCAGCCATTCATTTGAGAGCTGTTGAACCAGAGGTGTTACCACCTGTGAAATAATCTTTTGTTGCTTAAAACCTTTGGAGGGGTATGTCCATCACACTTGGCTGGGTGCTTCCGGCAGTCCAGATCTGCCTGTCATTCGGCAGGGAAGAGTGAGCAAAGAGAAATTATTGCCTTTTCACGACTGTTATTTGCAAAGATGCGTAAGAGCAAATTAAGATGACCAGAAATCGCGACCTGGTGATGCTACTGAGTAGCTGGAGAAACTTGGACAAGGCACTTTATCTTATCTGTAAAATTGAGGTTGAAAATTGTACTGGCCCCAGCAAGTAATGGCAAGACTCAAACAAGGTAAGGTATGTGGAAGCACCTTATCGACTGCAGAGAACCATATAAATTTGATGGGTCACTGCAGCTACAAGTGCCAGTTTCTTCTCGTTTGGGCTTTCCTATGAGAGTGGGATTTGGCTGTATTATCTGCCAGACCACCGACTGCCACAGTCACCGAGTCTCAGCTGACATGATGGGAGGACTCTGCCGAACGTGCTTCCCAGCCTCTGAGCTTGTGTTCTTATAGTCGCTCTTTCTAGGAAAAGGTGAGCCTTTTTATTTTATTTTTCTGTCAACATTAGTAAAATTGAATGATTAATTCTATGAAAATTGATGGAACAGCTACTCTGCCAGTAACAGGGTGTTCTTGGTCCCCATCCTTAGAGGACTTAGAGTCTAGTACAGTTCAGGACACGTGCATTTTCCCCAAGCCTGGGAGGATATATTGGTTGAATCATTCATTCATTTTTTTTTCATTCATTCAACAACCACTTATCGAGCCTCTTATATACTAGGTTCTATGCGAGGCACTGGTGATTTGAAAATGAATCAGATAAGATTCCTATCCTTCAGAGCAAATTTTCCAACCACTTCCTATGCTGTAAAGACGAATCACCTGTGGGGTTTGTCACACCTTCTGTGTTCCAACACCCCCCTCCTCTACAAGAGATTCTGATTAAGGCATCTGGATTTTGAACCTGCATTTTGAACAAGCCCCTGGGTGGTGGAGAACAATCTGGAAACACTACTCTGGGGAATTCATATATGGCAGGGGTCTCTTTCTCTCTCTCTCTCTCTCTCTGACACAACACATACACACACACACACACACACACACACACACTGACTAGAACCAAGAAATATTTTGCTGAGGAGGCAATCAGCTGTTCAGAGGAAACATGCTCCCTGGTTCCACTGGCTTCCAGGGGCCCCTCCCACATTCAGTCCAGATTTACTGGCCCCACCAGAGAAACCTGGATGTAGATCGCCTCCAAGGTGCCTCACAGCCCTGAACTTCCAGTAAGAGAAATAGAGTCCACCCACCCATTAACAGTGCACACTTTAAGCTGGAAAATAGAGTTATGTATACGTATTATGCCATAAACTTGGCCCCCTTGCCTGTCACTCTCTTTGGAAAGAAAACCGTCTTAAATTGCTGTATTGTTTCACACTCTTTTGAATACCACCCTTGGTGTAACCAATAATTTATTTTTGGATATAATTTTAACAATGGCTATTTACTGAACCTTAACTAAGTGGTAAGTGCCATGCAAAGCATTTTTATGCATTATCTCCTTTAATCCTCTCAGCAAATTTGTGAAGTGAGTATTTTCACAATACCAATTTACAGCTGAAGCAACCGAGGCTTAGAGAGCTAAGTGTCTGACCCAAGGTAGCACATGAGGTAATGCCATGGGCAATTTCCCACTCTTATACATGGCCCTGAAATGTCTATCCCTGGACATAAAATTTGGCTATGTGCTTGATCATTTCCTTTAAATTGACTCCTGGAAGTGGAGTCTTTGTGTGATTCGGAGCTCTCCTTTCCTAGTTGCTCTGGTTTCCCCAGGAGCTCAGGGCTTTCAATGCTCTAGAAACGCTGTGCTTTCCCCTCCCTGCTTTTCCACAACTACCTCCCCGCCACAGACATAAAGAAGTGAACCTGGGCCCCTGGGACTCCTGCTTTTCAGCCTCCGATGTCTCCTGATGTCTCTCTGGGCTGCGGCATGTAAAGGCCACTAAGATCAGGGCAGGGTGATGCTGTGACAAGGTGTCAGCACCTATGACCATACTTGGATAGTGACAGGCACCTGGGCAAGTTTTCTCCATGGCCCCTGGGTGGTGACTGACAGACGGCATTTGTCGCCAGAATAGTGGGGCTGAATCCAGAGGAAGCGTTACAGGCAGCTATGAGAAAGCCCCCTGGGGCCTCCTGCCTCTGTGAGCCCCTGGGACACCGTGGTGGGGAGACCGTCACAGGTGGAGACAGCGCAAGGGGGGTTTGCCATCACGCAGCAAGAACTGAGTAAAGCTGGAAGTGCTCCCTCTTTCCTGGGGCTGCTGACTCTTGCAGGGCTGATCGAGGACTTTTGCAGGCTCTAGGCTCTCTAACTTTGGGTGGTTCACCCTACATCACTGAAAACATTTAAAAATGCACCCACATCTCACATTAAGTATGTCAGGTAGAATTGCATTCACCAGTTGCCATATGCATAATTTTGCTGGCATTTTATTCACACTTATGCCTGTTGCACAGTTTTTCTAATCATCTATCAGAGCCATAATTTTAAAAGACCTAATACTTTCAGAGGACCGTGAACAACCCTACAAGCAGTGGGTCTATAACGTCCCATGGGTAAAACATCCCTGCCCTCTTGTGAAATTTCAGGAAAGGAATCTGCAGCCCACGTGTTTGTCCAGTGCAAACCCTCCCCGTCAGGCCCTCTCTACTCAACCCCACACTCACCTCGCATCTCCATCCTCCCTGCTTCAGCAACACCCAGCACATATGGGATGATTTAGACTCAGCTGCCGTCATATCTGTTGCCCCTACTGGAACATGAGCCTCTCTCATGGCTGAATCCTCAATAGCTTAGCAATGGTGCCAAGTGGTGCATAGCAGAACCTCAAGAAATGTCCATGAAATACATGGAAAAAAGAGTGGATAACTCCCAGGGACGCCTCAAGACCCGAGGTTTTCCAAGTGTGGAGCCTGGACCACCACCAGCAGCAGGAGTTAGCATTGCAAATCCTCAGGTCCTATCCCAGTCCTACCAAACAGAAACCCTGGGGTGAGGCCCTCCCGGTGATAACAGTGCATGCTGAAGACGGAGAACCACTGCTCCAGAACTGTGCATATAAATCCCCTGAGGATCGTGCTCAAATGCAGATTCTGATTAGTAGGTCAAGGGTGCGACCTGAGCCTCCTCATTTCTAAAAATCTCCCAGGGTAAGCTGATGCTGGTCCATGGACCACACTTTAAGTAACAAGGCCCTAGACTGCCCCAGCCCGTGATTCAGTTTCTATTCATCACTGGGCAGGAAGAAGGGCAACTGTATTTGGCAGATGATGTCGACTCTCTGAGCCTCAGTTTCCTCATATGTAATATGGGAATAATGAAGCTTATTTTATGAGGTTGCTATCCTGGATAAAGGAAAGAATATATGCAAAATGCAATGCTTGGAGCATAATAAGTGCTCCGTAAGTGTTTTCTCTTCTTTACATCCTCTCTTCATCATTCCTTGTCAGTTTTTCTTCTCTTTGGTCCAGGTATTAAATCTCTTAAGCACAGAAACTATGCTTTTATCCTTCTGAAGGCAGCCAGTAAGTGTAGTTATTTGAATGACTGATGTGAAGTAATGAGGAAAAGCTTTAAAATCTCCTTAATTTTTCTTACAATCATTTAGGATTTGACAAATGGGATTTAAAAAAAAAAGGACAGGATCAATTTGCAAGAGGCAAGGGCTAGGGATAGAAGAAGAGAGTTTCCTTCTGCAAGATGGAGCTCAGGGAAGCAGAGCTCAGAGGACACTAAGGTGGTTCAGAGCCAACGAACATTTACTCTGGCTGCTTGCACCAGGCAGAGGGTTCGCGTTCGCAGCCTCACGGGGGACGCTGGGGAGGGATGGATGCAGGAATGGAACGTGGGGGCCTCGGAAGCATTTTCCTAATTGTGGTCATTTGTCTTCCTACAAGTCACAGACCCTCGCTTGGACGTGTCTGCGGCTTGCGTGGGCAGGGGAGAGGCATGGGTATGGGGGGAGGAAGTTGGCATGAAATTAATTTTCTGCCTCTACTCGCTGGAATGTCAACAATGTGCTCAGGAGAGTGGGGAGTACAGTTGGCTGCCACCTCCCTCCCAACCTGGGCTCAGAGCCTCTGAGCCCTCCTGGCAGTTCGGGGACCTTTAGGTCCCCAGACCAGTGGCACCCTGTTTCTGGAATATCAGTATCCCCCCTGGAGGACCTGGCCATCTTCCCTGCTGCCGTCATCCAGCAGGAGGAGGCCCGGCCAGCACATTGCTAGGGTTTCCCCCATAAAGGCTCTCACTGGTCACTGGACGGGGCAGCAGCCTGCCCCAGGGTGCAACACTTCACCCATCGGGGAGGCCAGGTGCTGGGCCCCCCTGCCCACGGCTCACCACACCTTAGGCTGAAGTGGTATCTTGCTCCAGCCTGACTTCTCGCACGATCTGTAGCCAAGCCAACTGAACTGGCCAAGGCAGCTGGGCCTTTGCAATACAATGAACTCAAATGTTCTGAAACTGCCTGAAAATATTAGACTTTTCTCAAATTCATGTGAACTGATATTTATTATTGTCTTAGGTAGGAAAGAAGCCTCAAAATGGTCAAGGCAATTTGCCCTCATTTTATAGGTAGGGAAATTGCAGTCCAGAGAGCTCAGGTGACTTGTCTGAGATCACACAGCTAGGTGCTCAGGAGAGACCTGGGAAATTTTCTTAGGCCAGTGCTTTCAAATTTCACCATCCAACTGTGGCTTCTGGGAAACTCTAACTCACCTTATTTGCCTGGGGTTATGCATGGGGTTGTCAAGTTCTAGCTCTACAGGTGAAATGACAGTGGGTGCTTCTACACTGGTGGATACTTACAGAAATAAGCCAGAATAGTAGATGATGTGGGAGGCCCTGCTCATACTGTGTAGCAGAAAGTGCTCCAGTTCTCTGTCCAGGAAGCTCTGGAGGACACAGAGACTTTCAGGGATTGGATGGCAATGTGGACACAAGGAGGACCCTTACCATTCTGTTCTTACCAAGTGTCTGCTATTGAAATGGTGAAGGTACCTTCAAATTTACATGTACTAAGGACCAGAATTCTCTCTTTCAGTATATATCTCTATCATCTATTATCTATCTGTCTATCTATCCATCTATCTATCTCATTTATCTATCTATACTTTTCTATGATAAAAGTAATGAATGCTTGTTGTAGGAAACTTGGAAAATACAGAAAATAGAAGAGAAAAGAAAACCACCTGTACATGTGGAGACAAACATTATTAGTCTCCTAGGAACATCCCCATGTCCTTTTATATATTGTTTGATCCAGCTGAGCTCATAGTGAGGCTATCCTTTTGTATTTTGCTTGTTTCACTTGACAAAGGTATTTTCCAGGTTTTTACAAATTCTTTATAAACAGCCCCCTTTTTTGATGCATAACAGTTCGCCATTATTTGTTTAACCATTCCACTGTATTGGGCATTTCAGTTGTTTCCATATTTTTCGATGTGATAAGTAATGTGGTAATAAAGCCATTTTTGTGCCCCAAGCTTTTATATATGAATAGCTAATAATAATGATTATTCATCAATATTTAATAATCATCATGATAATATAATGTTTTATTTTTCAGAAGATATTTCTAGAAATGGAGGACCACTTGATCAAAGGTTAAGATATTTTAAAGTTCCTAATGTGCTGCCAAGTTTCTTTTTCAAAGAATGGTTCCAATTTTCCATCCCATCGCCCCTGTTTGAAGAGGTACCACACAGACCATAGTGTTGAGGAGGGTGGGGTTGGGGGTCAGACTGTCTGGGTTCACATTACGGAATCTTCACTTGCTAACTGTGCAGCCTAAGGCAAGTCGTTTAGCCGCTACGTGCCTCAGTTTCCTCATTTCTAAAATAAGGGTGTTACAGTACCTCCCTTATATGGTTGCTTTGGGAATTAAATGAGTTATTGCCTATAACGTGCTTAGAATGGTGGCCAGAGCTCTCAACAATGAAAACAACAAACCATCATTGCCATTGTCATCACCATCATCGTCATCATTGCCAACATCTCAGGGACCCCTGTTACTGGTTCATACTCTTGGCAAACACCTGGAGAAAGGGCTGACCCTGTGCCCAGATGGAGTCGGAGCACATGCCCTCTCCTTGTACATTCTGCTGAACAAATTCTTATAATTTAATCATGACTTTTAATGTTTGAAATGGTGGCTTTTTACATTTTACTGAAGCACCCTTGCGAGGTGCTCTGTGTTATACTCCCTGTTTATATTGCAATGCAAATTATTCCTGGTGGAGAGTTTACAAACTGCACTTCCATTATTAATAGGGTTATGATATTCCCCATTCCACTCTTATCTCCGTTGCTGGTGTAATGCATAATTCATGCTCACTACCCTTTGCCGGTCTCAGTGCCAGGGACAGTGGTCTCTATCTCTCTTTTCCTGATGACAGTAATTGGTATTCAGTGAGAGTAAAATGACTGTGTCCCCAGCTTCTGGCTCTCTCTAAAGGTGTTCCCTGGAAGGACTTGTACATAGGGCAAAGAAAAGCACTGGGTCATCCACAGCCAAGACTGGAGTTTCAATTCCACCCAGCTCTGACTGCCAGGCAGACACGTGTAGGGTTTCCTGGGTTCCTAAAACAGAATTTGCCAGTTGGAAGGAAAGGCATTCCAGAGTGTCGCTGGGAGGGCTGAGGTGCTGGGGCAGGGGCTCCGCTCAGCCTGCGTCAGCTGGCTTCGCGTGAGTGTGGTCTGATGTGCTTGGGGAAAAGGCGGAGGCTTGTGCTCCTCCCCTACTCGCCGACTGTCGCTTTCTGCTGATGGGCAGATATCCAGCTTTCTACAAACCCACGTTGAAGTTTGTGCCCCTGCTCTAGCCCTTCCTGCTGAGAATAGGCACCGAGGCTGGGTCCCATAAAAAAAATCCCAGAATGGGGTGGGACAGCCACTGTCTGAGGGGTGGCCCTGACTCATAGGCTTGAGCTCGGGGCCGAAAAGCAGGGCAGAGCCCTTCTCCTCTTCAACCTCTGCGGGTTGAGGCAGCGGGAGGCTCAGGAAGGTCTAGGAGAAACTGACATGCAGCAGCGAAGGCCCCTGGTATCTGGGGCAGTTGTCCTGGTAAACTGCTTTGCCAGGCCCTCCCAGCTTGGCGGACAATCACAGGACAATTGTCACCATCAGGGTGGAAATAAAATATCCTTTGATTTAAATTCCCCAGGCCTTGGAAGCCTTCAGTTTCCCTAAGTGGGAATGTTCTGGGAAGCCTGCACATTCTCTCTGGGGAACTTGTTCTCACCCTGTCACTCTCCCTAGTCAGCCTATTGCCACAATTCTCAAGAGGCTCTCTGCTCTGGTGGCCTCGAGCTCTGTCATTCCTGTGCTTGAATAACTCGTTCTCTTTGTCCAGCCCAGGCCCAGCTCCCCTGGGGTGGGTGGGAGGGCACCGGATGAGGCCCGTGCTGTCCACAAAGTGTCCTCTCCCTGACTGCTAATGGCGAGGGCTCGGGAAGCAGGCCAGGTTCGCAGGTTTTATCCTTTCCCTAGGGTTTGCTCCTCGGCCCCCCGGTCAGTGCCCACAGCGGGGCGTAGTCTTTGTTCTCCTCTGGTTGGAGACTCTTCTTTCCCACAGCTGGGGGCTGACAGGCGATCAAGATACCTCTTCACTCTAAGTCCTTGCGTCCAGCTGCCAGGGTAGGGCCACAGAGGAGCCCCTCCGAGACCTCGCTGGGCTCTTATTCCCACGGAAGTTGCCTCGCTCCCTGAGTTCAGAGCCAGCTCTGAGAAGACCCCCGAGGCACTCTCTGGAGGCCATGCCTGGACACCTGGCGGCACCGTTTCCTCACCACACCCCTGACAGGAACGTTTGAAGTCCTTATGAACCAGACTGCCCAGCTCACACTTGCCATTTCCCACCACCTCCTTCCTCAGACCGTTTCCTCTTTGTCTCTGTTCCCCTGGCCTCTCCCTGCTCATCACTCAAGCCGGCTCACAGTGACCCAAGCAAACTTACACAGACACACAAATAAAGCTACACACAGCCACACACGCACAGACACAAACACACGGGAGCACAGGTAGATGTTACAAATGCTGCAGAAGTAGAGACAAAACACAGGCACAGGCGCACACACACACACACGGACGTATTACACATCCACATCCATGTACAGAGACACGGACACGGAGGCACACGGAACAGGGACCCAGGCGTAGACACACCCTGCGGAGGCCGTGCTCACTCCCAGGAAGCCCAGTGCGGGAGCCACCCCGGACCCGTTCAGACCCCTCACACCTCAAGGGCCCTGAGTTTCCCACCACATCATGATGCACTTCCCTGTTTATTTTCTTCCAGCAAAAGGGTGCTGCTTATTTCCAAGAATTGGAGCCAGGGGAGTCTGCTGACCTGGTGCTATGGCCCAGGACACATTTTGGGGTCCCGTGTTCCCACAGGGCTTTGTTTACACAGCTTTAGTTGTAGGGGCTCTGCCTCTGTGGTCCACCAGAATGAGCTGAACTGATTAGAGTGACATTTCTTAAAGCTTGTCCTATTCACCACTTACTATACCCTGTTGGTTATTGCCTGGAATCTGGAGGTGACTCTTGCTATTGTCTTCTTTGAGTGTCTTAATTCCTACATCCAGGGGCTGAAGGTCAGCTCCAAGTCTCCTCATTACTGCAGGTCCGCTTGTAGAGTCTCCTTTGGATGCATGGTTTAATTACTTTGTGCCAGGAACTCAGCTTTACCCCTCAAAGACAAGGTGTTTTGTCTGTTTTGTTGACAGCTGTCTTCCTAGCACCTAGAGATGGGCCTGGCACACAGTAGGAGCTTAATGAATATTTTATGCATGAATTATCTAACCAGACACAGACACCAGTACTTTGAATTAAGTATTATTGTTTTTCTAAGTTTACAGACTGGGAAACTGAGGTTCATAGGGGAGCCAGCTCCAAACCCTATAGATGGAAATTGAGCAAAGCATTGAACCCAGGTCTGTGGCCTTGAAGTTCAGGCTCATAAACACTTTTCTGTACTGCTAGGAGAGTTTGGACTTACTGCTCTAAGGGCCCTGAGTCTTGGGAAACATATAGGTTAAGATTATGCCACAATCCCCCTAAAGTTAAGAGAGCACAACTTGGGGAAGCTGAAACCCATAATCTGGGTTACTGGGTCAGTCCTTCAGCTGGTTCCACTGGCTTCTCGACTTTCCCTATTATCTGACCACACCTGGCCTGTCTCTGTCCTGGATCACAGGCCAGAGTTCCTTGGAGTGGCAAAAACACACCTGAACCAAGCCCACCTGGGTACCTGCACTGGGCTACCATGTAAGTCTCATTCTTGGGAACCCAGTGGTTGTTTGATGATTGTGATCCAGTCATTCGCTTGTACAGCACATATTTACGGAGCATTCCATGTCACGGTCCTGTGCCAGGCCCTGAAGAAACCGAGCTGAATGAGATACAGTCTCTGGCAGGAGCAGATGTGATCCGATTAACCCCGGGTCACGGGATGAGTGTGGCTGTGGAATCTTCTGAGTTTGGTCATCTGGATGTTGGAAACAGTGCCACCAGAGTTCCCGACTCTAATGGGGGAAGAGAGGAAGGCAGGCTTGCTTCTCCCCCGCTGCTGCCAGCAGCCTGGCCCATGCTGCCCCTCTTGGATTTTGATCTGAGCTCAGCTGTCAGCTTCTCTTCTGGGATCCCTCCAGCTAAACCTATGACAAGCCACCAACTCGGCCATATACACACCCATTTTGTGAGCAAGTGCTACGGCCCTAGGGGTTTAGGAAGTTTAACACAGTTTCTGCTCTTAAATAATTTAGAGTTAAGTCATGGAGAGAACCCTGCCCATGAAACAGAGGCATTCTAGTTCCATAGCTACAAAAAAAACAATGACTACGAATCCTTGACGTTTCCGCCCAAGGGATGGGTGATGGTCGTTTGGGCCTGCATGTAAACACACATGGACTCAAACATTTCACAACCCACCAACGACTCTGTCCTTGGTGAGTCTGGATTGATGTCGCTTGCCTTTTAGACATCTCCAACGTAATATATTTAAGACCAGGCATTTGATTCTTCTCCCACGACCTCCACCTGGACTTACTTAAGCCTTTCCCATCTTTCATACATGGCAACTTCACCCACCCCCTCGCCCCAGCCAGAAAGCTGCCAGTACTTCTTAACAACACCTTCTTTTTCATTCCCCCATGAATACTTTAGCACATCCTATAGATGGTCCCTGAAAATATATCCACAATCCTCCCACCTCTCGCCATTTTTATTATCATCATGACCCAAGGCACAGTCATCTCTCAGCTTGAAAAACATAGCCATCTTCTAACTTGTCCCTGTGTTTGCATTCTTGTCCACCTAAAATTCAGTCTCCCCACAGCAGCTGAGGGAAGCACCACTCATGTGCTTCAATCCCTTTGATGACTTTCCACTGCAATTAGAAAAATAACCTAACTTTTAGCCTAAGAGGCTGTATTTGATCTGGCCCCTGATAACCTCTCCAACCTCATTCTGGACCAGTCTTCCCTAGCTTGCTGTTTTCACTTCCTAAAACAAGCCAGGCTCCTTCCTTGTCCTTTGCGCATGTTGTTCCTTGTGTGTGAAACCCTCTTTCACATGTTTTGCTACTGTGTGGGGGCCTCACGGTCCTCAAGGTTTCAGAGAGGCATCCTAAGACCACCCTGTTTAAGGAGGAGACACTGTTATTCTTTGTCTCAGCATCCTGTTTTTCTATCATATTTTTATTGAGGGATCTCATACATACAATAAAGTGCATTAAGTACACTAACTTTAAGTGTGTAGTTCAACAATTTGTACATCTGCTTATATATGTACACATTTTTATCATCTCACCATGGCCCTTGGAGCCCTTTGAGTTGTATGAATTCTTATACAATTGTTTGCTCATATGCTTATTTTCTCTATTAAAAATATGATCTCTATGAAGGCAGGGACTTCACCTGCGTTATTCCTGCAGAATCCTTAACACTGAGCATAGTACTTGACACCAAGGAGATATTCAGCAAATTGGTGTTCTATAAATGAATGTTGAATGAGAGAATAAATTGAAAAGGACAGTTGGTGTGTCCAGAAAGTTCATAGAAAAATGCAAATAGTTTTTAAGCATATGAAAAGATACTGAACCTAATTCAATTAAAAAATATAATTTAAAACTGAAATAATGATCTTTTTTAACTTATCAGATTTGCAGAGATCAAGATTTGATAGCAGATGGTTATAAAGCAGTGGTAAGAAAACAGATTCCGACTGCTGTCTGGGTGTATATATTCAGACAAACCCTTTGGAGGGCAATTTCTTAATACATACTAAATTTTAAAATGCATGTACCCATTGAGGTAGCAAATCCTCTTTCAGGAATTTATCCTACAGGTACACTCTTTTATATGTGTGAACATATGTGTATAAGATATGCATCCGCACACCGTTTATAGGCAGAAACTATTGGAAACACACTGTGTCCCTCTCCAGGAGAGAGGTTATAGAAATTACAGTTTATACCAGGGAATACTATGAGGCTGTTAGCAGCAACATGTCCTGCTATGGGGAAATCTTCAAGCTCTAGTAAATGGAAGAAAGCAAGGTGCAGAACGAGGCATATGGTGTCCTCTCATTTGTATACAAATTTGCTTAGAGACTGCTCTGGAAGGAAAACCAGGAAACTGAAAATTTAGTTGCATCTGGGGAGGAGAATTCAGGGACTGATGTTTGGGTGGGAGGGAGATGTTCCATATTTTATCTTTTTGAATGGTTTGGTTCCCCTCCCCGGCAAATATATATAACACCTTTACAAAGAAATAAAAAATAAATCTTTGGACTCTGAAGGAAAAGGTATAGCAGGAACAGACTCCAACAAGCTGGGACAGGGTTTCAAGAATAACTTGGTCTGACTTGGCGTTCAGAGGCAGGGAGGGACTGGATGATTTAAACTTGGCTTTCGGGGGGCCCTTTAGGAATCCGCTGGGAGAAGCCAGTTGCCTATAGCTGCAGCCGAAGCCAATGGATGTAAGGTGGTCAGTCGGAGGAACTGGCCTCCATCGTCCTCCCCTAGAGCCTGCTAGGCAGGGCCCCCCCACCCCTCCCCAACAGTAATTCACTTCACCTCTTGTCTCAGATGGGGGCACAAGCAAGTGAGAAGATAAGCAAGCAAATGCCTTTTTGAGTTCCTGAGATATGTCACTTGGTAGTTTTTTTTGCTTTGTTTTATTTTTTTAAATAGGAAGGTTGGAGTTTTGGAACAAAAACTTGCTCCAACAAGCAGCTGCCCCCATCTACCCTGCCCTCAATGATCTTAGCAATCGAGGCTCATGGGTTTGGCATGAGCTAGAGAGGAGTTGAGTCACAGCTCAACCATTTAGTAGCTCTGCATTTTTGGGCAAGTCAGAGGACTGCTCTGTGCCTCAGTTTCCTTGTTGGGGACGTGGGGATCAGAAGTCCTGCTCGGACTCCCGAGACCCAGGGAAAGAGCAAATAGGATAATGGCTGTCAACCTGCTTGGTGAAAGGCAAAGTGCTGTGTGAATGGGCATCTGTATTACAGAATGTATTTGTTTCCAGGGGCTGCCACAGCAAATGACTACAAATCGGTGGCTTAAAACAACAGAAATGTATTCTCGAGGGCAGAAGTCCAAAGTCTAGGTGTCAGCAGAGCCGCACTCCCTCTGGAGGCTCTAGGGAGACTCCTTCCTTGCCTCTCCCAGCTTCCTTGGCTGGTGGCCACATCCCTTCATTCTCTATCTCTGTTTTCCATGGTCTTCTCCTCTCTCTGTGTCTCTCCTCTGAGTGCCTCTTACAAGGACATTTCTCATTGGATTGAAGGCTCACATGGATAATCCAGGATAAACTCATCTTGAGATCCTTGCTTTAATTATATCTGCAAATATAATTAAATTATATCCACATAAGGCCACAGTCACGGGTTCTAGGAGTTAGAACACATCTTTTGGGGGGCCACATTCAATCCACGACGACAGAGAATGAGTACAAGAAGCGGGCATGGGAGCCACCAGCCATGTGCCAAGGGGCCCCACCCACCTGTGTCCCATGCTGGATGGTGCATGGAAGGTGGCCAGTCAAGTTCCACTGTGTCTGAGCCAACACTGCCTGTTCCCAGCTGAGACCTGAGGAACGACTGCCCTTGTGACTCTGTTCTCTCTTGTCTTCTCTGGCTCCTGCTCTGCCTCCCAATGAAACCAACACCAAACTTCTTTCCTAGGCCTGGGAGGGGGCTCAGCACTGACGCAAGGTCCTGGGTGTGCAAACCATTTATTAAAACATTGCACACACTCAAAACCCAAGTAGGGACAGTAGCCTAGTTAACAGTCATGTATCAATGCTGATTTTCTGATTTTTATATTATACTATAGTTACGAAGATATCACCAAGGGGGAAGTTGGATGAAGGGTTCCAGGGACTCTGTGTACTATTTTTGCAACTTTCTGTGAGTCTATAATCATTTTAAAATAAAAAGTTGGAAAAAAAACAAAACAAAGGCAACAGCTTCATATGTACCTGAAGTCCCTCATAGAATAAATAATCCCCATAGGTCCTTCTGGGTTAGAGGGTGAAATCCCCAGACCTCCAGCCTGACGTGGGCTGAATTCATCCTCCCAGGGTGGCCTGGGACCTCTCATTCCTGAGGGCTGCTGGGAAGGGCCTCACCTGGCCCAGCCCCATCCTATCCCAGGTTTTCTGGGAGCCTCTCCTGGGGAGCCGCCTCCCCTGAAAGGGAACCCTGCCAGGTCCTCCCTCAGCCTCCCCAGGCCAGGGATGCTCTGGTTTGCAGACACATGGCTGGGCTGTGCCTGCACCGCCCTGCCCTGCGGCCCAGGCTGAGCCCGGCTGTGGCCGCCACTCACACGCGGCTCTGCCTCCTGCGGGGCCTCTCCCCTGGCAGGCACCGTGGCCTCAATGACCGCCACCCTGACTCAGATGCTCTGGGCTCCTAGGAGGTGCCCCTCTGGCTCGGGGTCAGCTGGCCCTACCCTGCACAGCCTCCTCCTCCTCCTCCCTGGGGCAGGTGCTCAGCGCCTGCTTTCCTGCCCTGGCCGACTCCAGCTTCCTCTAGTCTGGGCAAGTTCCCTGGGCAACTCTTCTGGTTCTTTCTCTCCACCCTCCTCCCCCACGTGGAGGCTGCAGGTGAGTTCTGCACCGTGTGGCCTGGTGTTCCAGGGATTATAAACCTGGAGTCTGTGGGTGGACTTTGGGGACTCTGGCACCTTCTGAAATTGCATACAAATGTATGAACATTTTTCTGGGGAGAAATTGGTTCTTACGGGGTTCTGAGACCCACAAACTAATAAGAGTCTCTGAGGAGGAGAAGGTATAGCATAATGGTCAGACATTTTGTTTCTGACATCAGCCTGGGGTCAAACCCTGTTACTACAGAGTTAGCTCATCTCTCTGTGCCTCAGTTTCCTCCCATGCAACATGAATTAAACAATAACATCTGCATCTGGGTGTTATGAGGAGAAATGAGAAAATCATTAAAAGTCCTTTGCACATAGACGGTAAGTACCCTGTGATTGGATTAGCTGTTATTATCATTGCCCGCCCTGAGCTTATAATCCTTCCTTCATATCTTGTCTCACAGCAACGATGTGAGACGGGAATTAGCAGGCTCATTTGTCCAATGAAACACAGATATTAAAGGGCAGAGCTGGGATTTGAACCTGCAGCCTCTTTCTTTTTGACTCCAATGTGTTGTCATTCATTGAAAAGAGAATAAAAACAGGGGAAAAAGGTGATGGGACCAACGAGTTTATTATTTTAAAACACTTTCATTTATTGCTTCTGGAAGGTCTTCTTTGCTATGCTATCCAAGGTATATGAGAAAGTACTATGCTCGCCTATCATGCTCAGCCTGGAGCAAAACCCTAGAACAGCCTGGCTGCAGAGGAGAGATTGCATGCTAGCCTGAAAGTCCCCAGCCTTTGCAGATGCTGTCCTTTACCTAAGGTTCTCCTGGCAAGCACCTGTCATCCTTTAAATGTCATCTCACATGTCACCTGCCCTGGGACCCCAGCCCTGACCTGGTAAGTGTATGTAATCTTTCAGCACTTTACAGACCTTTACAGTGCATTTATTATACTGCATTGTAAATTCTTTGCTTACCTCTCATTCCTGCCTCTCCAAACCAGTAAAGTCAGTGTCTAAGGCATCCTTTTGCTCCCTGTGCTTAGCTCAGTGCCCGGCACACACTAAATGTCTGATGAGCTGGATGTTCTCTTTCCCTTCCTCCTTCCTCAAGCATTCCTTGCCCCTCTGTGGGGACTAGAGATGAGCAGTCCCTGTCCTCAAGGCACTCAAAGCCAGAGACAGGTGACAGCATGGCCGTGTAAGAAGCCTGCCAGCTCTGGCCAGGACTTCCTGGTAAAGCCCACGGTCCTCAGGGCAGAGGGAAGAGTAACCGCTGAGGTCTCTCCCCTGAGCACCTCTTTGGTTTTAGGGATGGACGAAGGGGCATGAGTGTGAGAGCTGGGTCACTGGCCATGCCCCTAGGACATTTTGGGCAGCAGATGGAGGGGGCTTAATATTCCAGGACCTTCTTGGTGTCCAGGAGGGTCCGAGGCAGGCACCCCCGCATGCAGGCACTGGTCTCCACTAAGACCATTAGATTTATGGGCTTCCTTCTCCAAGAGTGTCAGAGAGCTGCCAGGCCAGGTTTTGTCAACTCCCAGCCCTTCCAGCGGGGAGAGAGGTGCCAATCTGAAAGATGGAAAGGTAAGGCTCCCTGAGGTCCCAAGGTAGCTGAGAGTGACCTCAGACAGGTGCTGAGGTATCAGGACTCTGTTTCCTGGACTCCAACAGACAAGCAGCACCTTCCCCAGGTGCTCCCAGGTAAAAGTGAGTGGTTAACCAGGAGAAGGGCTTTTTGGCTGGAAAGGGCAAGGGCATTTTGCACTCAGCATGAATTGTTTTCTAACTAACTGAAAGTCTGCGCTTGAGGCCCATGTCCCACCGGCACTCCGGGCTCTCCCTCAACTCTATTACCTAAGCCTGGCTCATCTCAGAAAACGGCACCACCATCCACCCAGAAGCCTTGCTTCTGCCCCCACGGTCCCACATCCAATCTGTCACCAAATTCTGTCCACTTTTTCTCTCAAACATCTCTTAAATGCATCCACTCCTCTCTGTCCCCACTGCCACCACTCGACTCACACACCATCTTCCCCCGCTAAGCCATTTTTATAGCCCCTATCTGGTTTCTCTCTCCTCAATCTCATCTCCCCACACTCCCCAACTATTAACTATGCAAAAGCTAGAATAACCTTGAAAAAATGCAAATTTGGTTAAGTTACTCTTCTGCTTAAAAGTCTTTTAATACTTACCGAATGGTATACCTAAGATTTGTGATTTCATTTCATGTAAGTATTCCTTAAATGACTGCAGATAAATATCAAACTCTAGTGAATAATATGCTTGTTGCAATGTTTGGGATAAAGTGTAGTGATGACTGCCACGTGCTATGAGATGCATCAAAAAATAAGTGGAAGGATGGACAGATGGATGGACTGATGGATAATAGGTGACAAAGCAAATATGGCAAAATGTTAATTGTGGAATCTAGGTAGTGGGTATATGGGTGTTTACTTGGCAACTCTTTCAACTTTCTCTGTGTTTGTAAATTTTCATAATAAAATATTGGGAAATTTTTCTTTAAAGCCTCACATTGCTGACAGAATTAAATCAAAAGTCTTTACCTCCGTTCACAAGACCCTGTGTGGTCTCTCTGCCTTCTTCTATGGAATTTTGTATGACTCTCTATTGTTTCTAATCAAATTTTATAGTAGTTTTGTAGTTATGGGTGGAATTATGTGAAATATATATGAATATCTATAAGTAAAATAGTAAAAAATAATCAAATACCAGCAATTTTGTATGACTCAAACTAATAATTGTTTGATGACTGCTCACCACTAGGCTCTGAGTTCTGTGCTTAGTGCCTGGCGAGCGGTAGATACTCAACATTTTCTTATATTTTGACCACCTAATTCTTGACACTACATATCCCAATGTGCCGAGAGTTGTGTAAGCATGCAGAATTTCACATCTTTCTCTGAGTTAGCCATATTTTTGTTATAAAAGGGAAATAATTTTATCCCCACAAATCTAGATATTCCAAAGAAATATCTTGCCTTCCCTAATCTCTAGTCAGTTGGGTCCAAGATCTAATTTTGGTTTGCACGAACCTGTCCAGACTGGGGCACTGATGATCCTCAGGGCTCAGATCCTTCTCATGTGTGGCTTCACTTCCCAGAGCATGCCCCCACAACCAAGAGATGGGGAAAGGCCTCCAACTAAATCCTAATAGCTGTTTGACCTGGAGCAAATTATTGACATCTCTGTTTCCCAGTTTCCCCTTGGAAAAATGTGGTTAGTCAGGTCTACTTCTTGGAATTGTTGTGAAGATTAAATAAAATGATATAGGCTGAGAGCCTGCCTAGTAATTTCATTATATGTTTTTATTTTCTTATAGCCTTCTTTCGGTCACAGCAATCATCAGGAGGCACTATTAGGCAGCTGGAGGCTTAGAGGTCTGGGGAATCCACAGGCTGGAGGTGTGACATTGTTTGCAAACCTTGAACCCTTAGAATGGATGTTCTGATATTTTGATTACTGGCAGGGAAACCAGTTAAGGGGGGCTAGGCACACAGGACACTTCATTTCTAGAAGTGGAGAGGACTCCTGTGTACCTTATGTTCAAAAGGTTTGACTTGATGCAGGAAATAAAACAGTAGAACTTCTGAAGTCCCAAGGTAAATCCCACATGGATCCATTCAGCAGGGTCTGGATTCTTTACTAATAGGCTACAAAAGCACCTACGTGACCCAACTGTGGACACAGGGTCCACCTACAGTTCTTGCTTGATAAATGCTTGTTCAAGGTACGAAGAAGCAAACCAGGAAATTTTTTGGTGATACAGGTGGTACATTTATTGGACTAAAATTGGTGCCAGTTTCTTCAGAGTACGTACTTTACTTGATACAATATTAGACTACCTAAAATTGGAATCTTTTTGTTCTAAACACAAGCAGCCTCATCAATTGATTAGAAAATTATATTTATATAAAGAAAAAAAATATGTAGAAACGTCTCAATTTGTCAATGGAAGATAGCGGCCTCATTGCAGGAACATTTAGAACAGAGGCTCTTAAACTTGAATGTGCATGAGAAATACCTGGGGAGCTAGTTAACACCTGCCATGCTTGGGCCTTACCCCTAAAAGAATCAGGTTTTGAAGGTCTGAAGTGTGACCTTTGAATCTCCATGTTTATCAACCTCCTCTGGTGATTAAGAAGAAAATGACACAGGGACCACAATTTAGGACAAACTGGCTTAGTGTTTGTGGTAGGTAGAACATGCACCC
This sequence comes from Cabassous unicinctus, assembly GCA_029593785.1. NCBI lineage: Eukaryota > Metazoa > Chordata > Mammalia > Cingulata > Chlamyphoridae > Cabassous > Cabassous unicinctus. The sequence continues at coordinate 46,161 of JAQZBX010000869.1, forward strand.
TCCCCCACCAAGATGTCCATGTACTAATCCTCAGAACCTGTAAATATGGCAAAAGGGAATTAAAGGTCCAGATGCAATTAAGGTTATTCATCAGAAGACCTTGAGTTGGGGAAATTACCGTGGATTGTCCAGGTGGACCCAATCTTATAGATGAGCATTTAAAAGTGGAGACTCTTTCCAAGCTGAGGTCAGAGAGAGAGAGAAGCCAATGGAAGGAAAGTCAGAGGTGAGATGTTGCTGATGGTTTTGAGGATGGAGGCAGAGGGTTGTGAGCCTAGGAATGTGGGCAACCTCTAGAAGCTGAAAAGGACAAAGGGATGAATTTTCCCATAGAGCCTCCGGAAAGAACGCAGCCCTGCCAACACCCTGATTTTAGGACAGAGATACCTGTGTCTGTCTTCTAACTACAGAAATGTAAGTTATTAAATTTGTGTTGTTTTAAGTCAAGAAATTTGAGGTTATTGTTATAGCAACAATAGAAAACTAAGACAATCTTCCTCTAGTCTGGTTGCTGTCTTCAGTTTTTCTTTTCTTTCCTGCCTTTGTCTTGCCTCTGCCTGGCCCCGCCCCCCTTCCCCTCTGCTGAGCCCCAAGGAGTATGCCACATAATGTGGTTCCTCACAGAGGATGGGCTGACAGTGTTTATTTGGGAGAACTTTATGTTTTCTGCAGACCTAGTAGGAAGCCTTGCATAGTGACCTCTGTCTCTCACTCATTGGTCGGTCTCAGCATGTGAAACAATTTCCATTCCAATTGCCAGAAAGCGAGGAGTGGGTGGGGAAGGGAGCTGTTGGCTGGACTCCAGGCAGCAGAAAAGCCTGGCATTGACCACGGTCATTCCTCATCAGTAGGGGTTATAAGTGGATCTTATGACCATTAAGGAGTGGATGTTCGACATTATCCAAAAAAAAGAGTAAAGCATTGGAGCACAATGCATGTCTAGTCTTTGATTCTGGTTGGGGCATCTCTCTGTTCTTTCTTTGACCTGAAAACTGGACCCATTTCCCAGGTTACACAGCTCAGACTTGATAAAGCAAAAGACACATAGACAAGATAACTTAGACATTAATGATGACAAATGACAAGCCCTGAGCATTTGAAATGGGCCTTGTAAGACACCACAGTTAGCCTATGTCTGCCAGTAGGCTTGAGACAAAACATTCATCTCATTTCAGTTTCACAACCCCTGAGATAAGCACTATCATTTCTCTTTTACAAATGAGGAGACCAAGGGTCAGAGTGGTACAATAACTCACCTTATCATCATGTACCTGATCAGAGGAGAGGGTGGGATTGGAACCCCGTCTTTATAATCAGAAAAACAGATGATATTTTTTCCCTGTTTGGACCTTCCTGTAGGCAATAAATGCCACTGCTCTTTATGAGATGCATTTCTCTTTTGGCCACGAATCTAATGATGAATAAGTAATGGATTGCTGCTGTAGAGCCTTATTCCTCGGCTACACCCAGGTAAATGTCCCATCGGCCTCAGTAGCAATTAGCTTCAATGAGAGGTTGGCCTGATTAAGAATAATAATACCACGACCTGCTATTTAGAGATGGCCTTTCTCCAAGGAGTCCAAAGTGCTTTGTAGACATTATCTAATCTGGTCTTGCTGTGTTACCGTAAGTTGTGTCTGGACCTGTGGTGTCTTTGCCATTTCATAGACAGGACTCAGGTTCAGAGAGGGATAGATCTTGGCATTCATCATACAGGGGGCTGGCATCCCCTGCTGGGGATCCACCCATGATTTGTTCAACCTCATGTAACTTTACTCTCCATGTGAAGCAGGCCAGTCTGTCCCCAAGGATTCTGTTTTCCATGGACATTTGGCATTGCTCAGACCTCAGGAGTTACACAGACTGCAACTGTGAATTTTACAGGCTTTTCAAAGGATTTATCTGAAATCACTTCTAAGCAGAGACACCTACGAATTTCTCCTGGGAACAGCATCATCATCATCGTTGTCATTACTATCTTTATCATCTCCATCATCAACGTCATCATCACCACAAACCCTAATTATTTAATGCTAGATATCTTCCAGGTCCTGTGCTAGGTAGGCACTTTATAGTGACTGCCTGACTGCCAGACTTATTCCTCATAACAGCTACCAATGGGTAGGCGTCATTACTAACCCCATTTTATTGAGTAGAAAATTGAGGCTAAGAGACGATAAATGATTTGTTCTACCATGATTATTGCCAGTCTAAGACTTCCTAGATCAACTTGAGAAATTCTGAGTCTTTACCACCCAGCATAGAGCCAGGCACGTATGAGACACCCAGTAAGTAGATGTTTGTTGAGAGGCACAAAATACCATTTGTTAAGTGCGGATAATTTACACATTATAGTTTTTAATACAACAATCTCATGAAGCAGGTATTTATAGCCCCATTTAACAGCAAATGAACAAAGTTCATAAAAATAAATAATTTCCCAAAATTCATACAGTTAACAAGAGTGGTAGAACTGGATTTTGATTCCAGGCCTTTCTGATTCTAATCCATAAGCTGTGCTACCTTAATTTGAATGAGTGAGGGGTTGGATGGTGAATGGATGGATGATGGATGGGTCAAAGGGGGAAAGGGTGGGTGGGACCAGGACTTTCCCACTATTCCTTTATGTCTCAGTTACTAAATGCCTGATGATCAAATACATGACACAGTCCAAACCCTCCAGGGACTTGTGTAAATTGAGGTGGAGATGCTTACCCACAGGATATGTGGGTAAGATGAGACAGTCTAAAAGTCAAATACATTCTGGGTCAAGGAATTCAGAAGATCCAAGTCTTGCCAACTTCATGAGTGTCAGAGGGAGAACTAGGCCTATGGATGGAGAGAATTAATGATTACGCCAGATTGAAGAAAGAGCGAAGAGTCTTTCTTCACTGTAAAATACAAAATAGCTTTGTAGCATGAAATTGGAAATATTCTTTCTGGAGCAGAAGACCCTAAAGAAAGGGTTAATACAGGGATGCTGGGGTCAGACCATCAGGAGTATCTAGGACTCCTTCGTGGTGAGGTTAGGACAAAGTTACCTTGCATTTCTGTTTCTTTTAACACCGACTCAGCATTACGATTAGGAATAAGAGAAGTAATACATGTAACTTTCTTAGCATAGAACTTGATGGTTAAGTGCTCAGACAATGAAGTTTCTGACCCTTGACCTTCTGTTCCACTGGCCTTCATAGACACAGAAATAACCCCAGAATGTTCAGGTAACTAATGGATCATGTACTCTGCAAAATGTTTTCTCCCTGCCAGTAGAGGACCACACAGGAGGGGACAGTCGAGTCAGCTCTGGGGGTCACTGGGATGCCCAGATCCCACGGCTGGGGCTGATAATCAGGGGATCAGTTAAGAAACAGAGCTCACTCCAGGCAGCTCAATAGAGGGAATGTGACACGGGATGAGTTTTACAGATGCTAGAAAAGTTTAAAAAAAAAAAAAAAAAAAAGCGTGGTGAGGAACCCCAAAGACTGGCAACAGCAGGAAGCCCTAACATTCCTAGAGTTGGAGGAACAAAGGGAGGAGCTAAGAGAGCCTGGATCTAGGGTCGCCTGAAGCAACAGGAGCTGTGGAGGAGGTCCAATCACTGGCCTCAAGGAGAGAGAGTGAGAGAAATACCCTGGCTTCTCCCTGCCTCCTGCTCTCCAATCTCCCATCAGTGCCTCCACTGGCCAATCAGAACTTACCAGAAGCCAGTTTTCAAGGGATTTGCAATGTGCAGCATCAGTCCCATGCAGTACAGAGGTGAGCAGAGGAAGGGTGGGAAATGGATCTGAGAGCAAACAGGCAATAGATTGACACTCCAGTTGTCTGGGAACATTTATTTATTTCTCAAACTAGAGTCAGATATTTGAACTAGATGGATTCTGAGGTTCCATTTGCCACTACAGAAATTAGACTCTGAAAGGAGAGCCTATTTTATTAGGATTTAATCACAATTCAAGGATAAGAAGCATACCATCATTCTGATGACAAGAATGTCAGTTCATGGCCAAGGCCCATCTTCCTTTGGGAAGAAGGTCACCAGGGACTAGCCTACCTGGAGGCAGAGGCCACAGGATTTACGCTGCTCCTACATCATTTCTACCATTCAGTGACACAGTGATTGAAATTCCAAAATGGATGAAAAATTCCTTGGGGTTAAAATGACAAGTTTGAAAATGCCTTTGACAGGGTAAATAAATACACAAGAAAGTGCATAAATAAAACTTCTGCCTCTCTGCTATAGATACTTCTCTTGCAGTTGCCTAGAAAATGTGGGTTTGCATTTTTGCCATTCTGATCTTGTTGATGGCAAGGAAAACAGCTCAGAGAAAGGCTGGTGCAGAGCCAAAACTGTGCCCCTCTCTGCCCAGGTGGGTCACAGAGGCCTAGGAGTCAGGGTATAGCTGCTCACTAAGAATTTTATTCATTTATGCCATTTTTTTCCCTATAGAGTGAAGTTGCTAACTTCTTCCTCTGCTTCCTTGACTACTTTGCCTAACTTTCCTTCCTTATTACTTAAAAAAGAATACAGAAAATGGACTAAGGCTCAGAAAATTAAATGACTTTCCAAAGTACTTCTGATTCCCAAGTCTCTACAATTAATCCATAAGCTGTGCTGCCTTCATTTGAATCAAAGAGGGGTTGGTTGGATGGATGGATGGATGGATGGATGAGAAGGGAGATCGGGAAGATCACCTAGTGCTGCATAGCAAATTGTGCCAAACTTAGGGGCTTAAAACAATAGTCATTTATTTTGCTCATGTCCCTGCAATTGGGGCAGGAGTTGGTGGGTCAGTGACTCTTTGCTCCATGCGGAGTCGGCTGGGGCCGCTCGACTGGGCTTGGAGGATTCACTTCCAAGATGGCTTACCCACATGGCCGACATGTTAGTGCTGGGAGCTCTCTTGGAGCTGTTAGCTGAGGAACTCAGTTTCTCTTCAAGAAGGCTTGTTCAAGGGATTGCTTGGACTTTCTGAGAACAGAAGGGACTCAAAGGGAGTTCTAAAAGGCCTAGGTGGAAGTGGCAAGGCTTCTTCTGCCACCACAGAAGCCTCGATCAGTGTTTTTGCAGTATTCTGTTGGTAGAATAGGTCAATGAAACCAGCCCAATTCAAAAGGAGGGGAATTAGGATCCATCTTTCAATTGGGAAGAGTAGCAAAGTATTTGCAGCACTCTTTAATCTACCATCCCCACTTCATGGTGGATGAGCATGTCGTGTGGTTACGTCACAGTAACAGAGCTGTGCTAGGCACTGAGGACCCCATAACACTCAAAATGGGGCATCAAGTTCCTAGGATTTGCAGCAGAATTCTGGCTGGACTGGGTAGCTGGGTGGTCCCTTTATCGATCAAGGAGGTGAATCCACGTCAAGCAGACCCATGTTTGAATCCTAGGACTGACAAATTTTAAGTGACTTTAGGCATGCTACTTGGCTTAGATTGATCTCAGTTTCCTCAATTGTAAGATGAAGATAATCATATATAACTTTATTGCTTTGTGAATGTTAATGGTAATATAAAAAAAGGAAGCAGGTTTAGAACAGTGCCTGGGAATATAGTACACTTTCAATAAATGGAAACAAATGTTCTTTTGAGCAGTTAAATGCATTCTCCAGGAATGATTCTAGATCCACAAGATTTGAATTCACCATTTACTTTTGCAACAAATTTTTATTATTACAAGGAGCAATACATGCTCTTTGACTATTTTGAAAACATAGATAAGCAAAATAAAATCTAATAATGCAACCCAGAAGTGAACACATTGGGGTATGTATGTACAGCAGATATTACATAATTTGCTATTGCCACGAAATATGCTGCCTGCCCAAATTTCTTGACTTCAGACAACAGTCATTTATTCTCCCAGATCTGAGGGGTGACTGGGAGTCAGCTGCACTAGACTGGCTTTAGCTGGGGTGGCCTGGCTCCACCTCACATGGCTATGTGGCTGTCTTCCTCCTCCTGGGAACAGGAGGCCTGCCCTGGTATGTTGTCATGGAGATAAGCAGAGATGCAAGAGAACAGTGAAAATGTGTGAGGGTTCTCACAGGCTAGGCTTGACTGGCACATCAACATTTTCACCTCATTTTATTGGTCAAAACAAGTCACATGACTGAATCCAAAGTCTGGGGGAAAAGCATGTAGATTTAGAGAAGAGTCAAGAATTGAGGCCAATAACATAATCTACCACAACATATAATTTTGTTTTATGAAAATTGGCTGACATTACACATACTTTTCCTTATTACTAAAATAATAGTACATCACCTACTATTGCCAAAAAAAATCCTCATGTAATAAAATAGTTTTCTGCACTAACACTTTTAAGGGCTGCACGTTTATTCCTTTGCATGGATATTCCACAATTTGTTCACTCAGTCCCCTATAATCGGCCATTTAGGTTGTTGCCAGATTTCCAGCATTATCATAATTGTAGCTCTGAATTTATGTGCATCCATGTTCATACTTCTGCAACACAGAAGTGGAATTGCTAGGTCGTTGTTATGTGCAAAAACATAAAGTTCTTGCATACATTGCTAATTTGTCCACCAGAAAAAAAACAATTTAGATGGTCCCCAATTAGAGGATATTAACTATAACTTTCCTGGACTTCCATCTACTTGGAGTATAATTATTTGTATGCATGTATATGTATATTATAATTGTAAAGCAACTTTAATTTTGCTGTGATATTATAAGGAATGCTTGCATGCCTATTACACAGATTCACCAATTGCTTGTATTTTGCATTTTGTCCATTTGCTATACATGCATGCGTGTGTGCAAGCATTCTACATGTGTGTCTCTCCCTCTTTCTACACATGCATTTGTCTCCCCCATGTATCTCTCTGTCTCTCTCTTGCATGTTTTTCCACGAATCAATTAAGAGTGAGTTTGGAGTCACAGTGCCCCTTTACTAAAAATTCATTGTGTATTTCATAAAACAAAGAAATCTTTTTTATATAACCACAACACAATTATCAGAACCAAGAAATTTAACATTGAAACAATATTATCTGATCCACAGTCCATGTTGACATTTCATCAATTGTCTAATAATGTCCTTTAGAGCTATTTGATTTTTTCCCCAGTTCAGGATCCAATTCTGTATCACATATTGCATTTAGTTATGTCTCTTGGCCTTCTTTAATCCAGGACAATTCGGAAGCACTTCTTTGTGATTTTTGACCTTGATATTTATGAAGAGCACAAAATAGTTATTTTGTAGAAATGTCTCTCAATTTGGTTTGTTTGATTTTACTTCATGGCTAGATTCTGGTTGTTCATTTTTGGCAGGAAAACCAAAGAAGTGATATGTTCTTACTGCATCCTATTAGGAGATATGTGATATTAGTTGTCTGTTTTTAGTGTTATTTACTTTGATCATTTAGTTTAGGGGATGTCTGCCAGGTTTTTCCATCAAATAGTTACCAATTTTCCCTTTGTACTCCCTTTATCAGTAAATACATTGAGAATATGCAAATACATTGTCACTCATCAAACTTTTTACCTCTAGTTTTAGCATCCATTGATGATTTTCTATTATTCCTTATCTATTTATTAGTTGACAATATTCTATAAGGAGGAAATTTCTCTTCTCTCCTATTTGTCTATCTGTACATTTAGTCATTTATTCATTTACATTAGTATAGATATGTAGTCATTTTATTTACTGAGTTATAATTCAGTTTTGAAGCTCAAATCTTCCCAGATTTGACAAGTGGGAGCCCTTCAAGCTGGCTTCTGTGTCCTTTTGGTAGGTCCCTATCATTTTTGAGCATTTTTCCTTTCTCTCTCTCTTTCTCTTTCCTCCCTTCCTCTCTTTCTTAGTTTCTTTTTTTCACATCTCAGGTACATAGAATTGATTAATTATGATCCTTAGTTCAGACACACTGTCTTTCTTTGTTCATGCATGGCCTGCTTTTATTCAGTTTTTGTTTTGTTTGTAGTATTTTAGTTATTTTAAAATTATGCACTAGACATGTGTGAACTACCTCCCAAAAATAAAGCGAGGATGTTGACAATAAGCTACATATATGTATCCCCTTACCAGTTCTCATCTAAAGTAACCATCACCTGAATCCCTTGTTACATAATTTCATTAAATAAAACTGGGATTATATTACTAAAAAGGTAGGTATTGTAACTTTTTGTAGTTTGTAATTTCATAAAAAGGATATGCGATCTTTCAAACTCTTTATTGATTTACAATATATAGGATAAAATGCACACAATTTTCAGTGGATAGGTCATTGAATTCTACATATGTAAACACCCAGGTAACTTCTGCCAATGTCAATGTATAGAACTTTTCCAGTAGCCTAAAGGATCTGTATGTTATATTTTGGTACTTAATCTCTTCATTTAATGTCATTTTGCTAAAATTTATCTATATTGTTCATTTTCCCTGAATGATATTCCTTTTTACTCATCCACTTTCTTGTTGATGGGTGCTTAAGTTGTTTCCAGGATTTTGTGAACAGTGTAGCTATAAATGTTCTTGGCCTGTGTAATTACATCCAGGAGTGGAATTGATGTTCTTAGAATATATATTCTGTTCAATATTAGAAGATAATACTCAACCATTTTTCTACGTAGTAATGCCATGTTACACTCCACCTGCAGTGTGTGAGATCCTGTGGATGTAAATTGAATTTTGACAATTAAATGTGTATAAACCTTTAGCTTATAATTGTCTTGATTTGCATTTTTCTGATCACTAATTCTGTTTAATATCTTGCCAACGTATTCTTGGCCATTCTTGCTGCTTCTGTAAAATGCTTGCTCATGTCTTATGCCCATTTTTATTGGGTTATTAATGATTTTCTTTTTGACTTGTAGGATAACTTTGGATTTTTCATAAACTAAATTCTTCTAATCTTTCCCTTTCTGCTTTTGACCAGTGCATCCAATTGCTTAGCCACGCTCTCCCCACCCTACAATTATTTAAATAGTCATCTATATTTTTTTCCTCCTGGTTTTGTCCCTGCCATTTCCATCACTAGCAGGCCCTGCCTCAGCCACATTCCTGAGCTGAAGGTTTGCAGCCTTGAACGTGGGACTTTTCACTACATAATCAGGTACCCAGACCTCTCTGGGTCTCCACCCTGGCCCCTTTCAGGCTCCACCCAGGCTGGCTGTGGCCCTTCCCAGGGAACTGCCTGGAGCTACCCAGTCTATTTCCAGCAGATCTGAGTCATTTTCCTTTCCAAGAAACCAAGAAGTATAACATGTACTGGACAGTCTGGAAGATTCAGCTAAACTTCTTTTACAAATGAAGATTCTGAGTTTCTGAGAGGTGATGCAATTTGTCCAAGATTTCACAGCCAAAAGTATGAGGAAAGTGTGGAGATACAAAATATTTCCTTTGGACAAATGGATCCAACTTTGAAAACTGCAGTGGGTTTCATGAACATGTATTAAAGTCTTCCCTTGCCTCTGAGCCCTTCTCTCACCTCTGAGAATATGATGAAAGGAAGTCCCCGCAGCAGGTCAACTGGTCTCCCTGGTCTCATTCCAACCCCTTCCACTCTATTATCCACACAGCACCCAGAAGAAAAGTTTTATTGAAGCCCACTCATGTCTCTGCTGCTTCAAATCGTTCCCCTTTGTACTTTCATTAAAATCTCAATTCTTTCTCATGCCCCCCATGATTGGTTCCTGCCTGTCTCTCTAGCTTCATCTGCTAAACTCATTCTTCCTCAGCCCCTCCAGCCACACAGATTTTCTTTATGTTCTTGGAATATGCTGAGTTCGTTTCCACATCAAGCTCTTTGCACTGGCTGGTTCCTTGGCTGAGAATGCTCCTCTCCTGGTCCTTTGCACGACCAACTCCTTCTCATCCTTTAGTTCGTGCCTTAGCTTAAATGGCATCTTCTCTGAGAAATCTTCCCTCTTCCTCCTAAATGCACATGTCCCTCCCCTCTTTACAATGTATCATAGCCCTTTGTTTCATTCCTTACTGGAGCTTCTTACAATCTGTAATTATGTTGTTTATTGTTTCTTATTCTTTCTACCTGTCCCATTCCTTCAATGAATTCTACACTCCAAAAATTTGTCTTGTTCATCTGTATCCCCAGGAGCTGGGACTGTCCCTGGCACATCATTTAATAAATATTTGTTGAATCAACGAGTAAATCCAGTGGCTACTCAATAATTAGTGGTTTCTGTCTCCTCTCCTGTAAGCAGAAGTTGCCATACACACATATTGACACATGTAACCTGAAGGAACTTGAATAGGACAATGGAAGTAACAGCTCAGTGGTTGTATCTAGTTTGTATCAGAAAAACTGGCTAAACCAGTTGAGCTAGGAACTGTTTTCTGTTTTTTTTTTTTAACTTGCGCAAGTTCCTGGGTTATTGATGCTTCTTCTTCTGGTCTGGGTATTTATGGAGAAAGGGGGTTTATATTAATGATGACATATGATGGTATATTAAAATAATGAGCACATTATTTGAATAGATCCCCATCCAAAAGACACCAAATAGGCTATAATGGCAAAATGATTCTTGAATAGATTCCAATACATTTTGAAAGGGAGTAGGAAGCAACTAGGTAGGCTTTTCAAGTGCTTTATGCATATGGGGCCTTTTCTCAAATGTGGTCCTCACTGAAATGCTAGATAATATGGAGAGCAAGAGTTTCTCATGGTTCCTATGTTCTGAATAGGAAACAATCTCAATGATTAATCCCCACAAAGCGTCATTCTAAGCTGGACTGATATTTATTGTGCTAATTTGAGTTTAGGGATATCTTGTCCATAATAGCATCATTCTACCCTCCTGGCCCATTCCCAAGGTTTGGTGGCTGCCTTACAAAGCCTTTTCCTTCTAAGGAATCAGGAGTGAGGAAGCCCAGATTTTTCTCTGGGTGATAGTTGGATAGTTTCATGCTCCAGAGAATGGGCTGTGGTTGATAAGCATAATCAGCTTATTTTATTACATTTGAAAAAAGAAAGCAGTTATCCTTCCTCTCCCTCTCCCTTCCTTCCTTCTCTCTCTCCTCCTTCCTTCTTCCTTCTCTCCCTTCTTCTACCAACTATGGGCTAGGTGCTGTGATGTGGGTTAGAAATAAATGATGAAATGCTCTACCTTTGAGATAGTGGTGGAGAAAAGCAAGTTAAACATTATAGTACAAGATGATAAAAACTGTATAGAGTGACATGTGCAGACTTTTAGTAACATCCACAGCTGTGTGCTGATAAATGTTTAACCATCTGCTCTAGGTGGGAGGAGGAGGAGATTGATTTGTAGCATTTGCTGATTTCTATGGTGTAAATACTTCCACCTTGGTGGGTTTCAAGCTACGAACTTGGGAGTCAGAGAACACAAAATTGGAAACGATGCATGCCATCTGCTCTCTAGCTAGCGGGAGCTGGCCCTAGCATACCCCTGAGAAGGGTCCCTATTAGAGTGGGATTTGTGATGTTAGTGGAAACTTCCCCAAGAAATGACACCTGTGTTGTGTTAGCTTATTTGGTAATAAGCTAATGGGGAGACTAGTAAACGGAGGGATTATAACTCTATTTCTCTTTATGTATTTTGAAGAAAATATGGAAAACGCAGATAAACCAAAAGAAAAAAAATCACCTGTAATTTAAAGACTGAGATGAACACTGTTAAATTTTGATGATTATTTCTCAAATCTTTTTCTTTTTCTCTGTGTTTTTCTCTGTCCCCATTAGATAGCAGGCTTCCACGCTTCTTTTATCTGATAGGAATATTGTGACTAGTATTTACTTTACAATGTCATTTCATTTTATTTTTTATTTTTTTTATATTTTTTTATTTTTAAAGATTTATTTATTTATTTATTTATCCCCCCTTGCTGCTTGTGTTTGCTGTGTCCATTTGCTGTGTGTTTTTTCTGTGTCTGCTTATCTCCCCCTTGCTGTGAGGTCTTGCTGCATCAGCCCACCGCGCCGCGCGGGCCGGCCTGCCCTCACAAGGAGGCGCCGGGAAGCGAACCCGGGGCCTCTCATATGGTAAACGGGTGCTCTATCCATTGCGCCACACCCGCTTCCTGTCATTTCATTTTAAACTCATAATTCATTTTTAAAAATTTTGATGCCTGTTTGCTTAAATTTTAATTCGGATTAAATTTAAGAATCTTTGTTTTTATACATTTTAAAGTCACATTTATATCTAAAATTATAACCGTTAAATTCATTTTTCTATAATTTTGTATTAGAATTTATTTTTAGATGTCCTTTTTTTCCCCTTGGCTTTTTGCTTTTTGTTGGCTATTTTAATGCTTTTATACTGTTTACCAATTTATATACCTTCTATTAAATTGAATTCTTCCTGTTTGAAATAAATATTTTAGCACAGTTTAATTTCTTCCCTACCATCTCCCGATTCTCTTCTTCTCAGATTTTGTTAAGTCTATGAATTTTAGATAGAGAATATTGGTATAAATTATTATTATTTTCATGGCTCTTGCAAAAATATTTTGCCTTTAGTATATGGTTTTATAACAAGTCTTAAAATAATGATATAATCTTACCTGCACTTTGGCTCATTTTAGTGCTTACAAACAGCTTTTTTACACCATTTTTGAGGTCTGGTCTTAGCTACGTCTTTTCATTGGGTGAGGCGTATATTCATGGAACTTTTCAAAAAAGAATAGATATTGTAGAGACACCATTTTTGAATGTTTGAAATGTCAATCTTTTGCTATGCCCACAAATGAAAACTTAATTGACTGTAAAATCTTTTACATTATATATGTATGTTTTGGCCCCTCAAGCAATGTAGACTTTGCTTTCTTTTCTTCTGGCGTTTAGTTTTGTAGAGGAGAAGTCTGAGATAAGGCCAGTCTAGGTTTCTTTCTCTCCCCTTTTTTCCCTCTAAAATACATGTGTTTTTCTTCTGCCTCAATGTTTGTTGTTTTACTTTTGCTTTGCCTTTGTAGCTTAAAAGATTTGCCAGGCGAATTTTCTACCCATAGATCTTCTCAACAACATGGTAAACTTCTACCACATAATAGCAAACACTTACACACAACTTATTATGTAACTGGTTCTGTTCTAAGCACTTGATAAATATTAACTCATTTAATCCTCCTAACAACCTCATGAAGTAGATAACACTTCCTCATGATAGGTAATGATATTTACCCCATTTTTTCACATCAGGACATCAAGACACAGAGATACCAAGTAGCTTGCCCAAGGTCATGGGTAATAAGTGGTGGAGCCAAGTGAGGCAATCCAGCTCCAGGGTTTGGAGTTTAACCACTATGAAGCACTGCACTATATAAGTGAGTCTTCCTCCAGCAGAACAGAATTTCTTCAGATATGCCTTTTAGTACTATTTTCTTCCATCACCCTTTGGTTTTATTATGGTATACTTCTTACTTGTATCCTGGGTTTTCTTTCTGTTTTTTTTTTTAACTCCATTTATGCCAAGTCTATGTATCATTTTTATCTTATTGTCCTCTCCTTTTATATTCTGCAAAATCTCAGGACTTTTACTGCACATTACTTAAGCAATTTTGCCTCCAATTGCTATTTAAATTCGTGTGTGGCATTTTTAGACTTTTTTTATAGTTCCCCTTTTCTTATCCATTCCTCTCCTTATCTCATTCTATTTTCTTTTCTTTTCAACCTATATTGTTTTTATGCCTTTCAGCTTCTGGTTCAGAGACTATGTCCTTCTGCATACTTTTGAAGATGCAAAATGATTTCCTGATATTTTCTTCCGGTTCCTGCAATGGATTTTTAATTGATTTCCCTGCTTTGATTCCTGCTACATACCAAACCATCCTTCACAAAGTAGCCAGCATTATCTGTTAATGTTTATAGTACTTACAATAAAATTCAAACTCCTACATAAGTCTGAAAGGCTTGCCTGATGGAGCCCCAGTCACCCTTGCTGTTATTCTGGCATTCTCCCCCCTTAGTTACTACACACCTGACATGCGGACATCCTTTCAGTTCCTAAAGCACAGCAGGCTCTTTCCAACCTGTTTCTTGCTTCCTACTATTCCTCTTGTCTGGAATAACCTTTCATCACTTTTACTCATCTTACTCCTACTCAGACTTCAAATATCACTTTATCAGGGAGATTTTGACAACCCCTTCCTCTCATCTAAACTAATTTCTCACTGTTTTTCATATCTCTAGCATCCTTCATAATTTATATATTTAATATGAATATCAATTTATGTAATTTTATAACTAAATATTTATTTGTGTGGTATTTGTTCAATGCCTGCATTCTTTACCATACCAAAAGTTTATAGATGGGAAGGATTGCATTCTGCCTTCTGATAGGCCTAGCAGAGAACCTAGAACATAGTAGGAATTCAGTAAACTTTTGCTGAATGAATAAATGAATGAATGAACTTACGCAATGCTTATGGTGAAAACAACATCAAAACGTGTTGAAAGACTAGACAGTTTCTTAGTCCATGAGCTTGTGACAAGCAAGGAACAACTTTGGTAGAAATGTAAGTGGTGAGGCTCACTCCAGGAAGAAAAGGACTACCTTTTCCAGTGTTCAGGACACTAGAAGGATTAGCTCATCTTTGGACTGAGTGAGAATTTGGGAGGTAGAGTCAGATGATCTAGCAAGAAAGGAGAATGAATAAAAGAACGAAGTATTATGAGAAGTCAACTCCAGAGGTTTCAGACAGAGGGGGGAGCTCAGTGATGTTCTGAGCTTGGCTGAGAAATAGGAACATCTTCGGCAGGTTCCTCATGTTTTCCCCAAGTATGCCTAAAACAACATTCTACTCCTAATTCATAAAGAAAGGTGAGAAAGGAAGGATAGAGAGGTTGAGTGTGCTACTTGGAACAACCATTATCTCTTATTACTAGTATTGTTATTACCAAGTAAAATGAGATTTATGTTTTGACAGTATGTTTGCAAATGTATAAGGGACATAAGATTGTAAACCTATGAGCATACTATTTAACTTTATGTGTAGACTGACATCTATCCTGGAGGAAAGCCTGGGCAGGACCACTGGGGAAGGTTTCATTGGTTGTAAAAAGTCCTAGTTGATTCAAGGATTATAAAAGAAATAACTGTCGACTACGAGCCCTGATGCTTAACTGAGGACATTACTCTTCAGCCACAGAGCTGTTTCCTATTTGTGCAGGTGTGTTTTGGGACCCTGGTGTGGGCTTTTATGTTCCTCCTTGCTCAAGTGCATTGTGTGGTGTTCAGCCTGCCCTTGACCTTCAGGTCACGCTAAGCTCCCCCCCCAGCCTAGGCCCAGGCGTTGCTGACTCTGGGCTCACCATATTTCACTGGAAAGACTCAGGACCACCTGATGCTGGGACAGAGCCAGAAGAGTTAGAGGTGGCGCAATGGCAGATGGACCCTCAAATGTGCACCCCTGGAGGGCTGGCCAGCCTGTCTTCTTAGCACCACTGTCTGCCAGCATCCTTGGGGATCTTGTCTGGTCATGCTTTCTCATGGGATCTCTGAGGAGATGGCAAGACCATCAACCAGACACACACACACGGGGGTGGTTTCTGTGATTGCGATTATTAACCACATTTGGCTTCCTGTTCCCAAATTCTGGGGTACATGTGTGCTCATCCCCCGTCTTAAGTAATGATCTGTCATGGCTTATTTCACCTCTACCACATTCTCAGCACAGTGTGCATTGCTTAACATTGATTGTCTCACGCAGTCATCCAGGTACCCCTGTGAGATGGTTTCTCTCATTACCCCCATGGAGAGATGAAAAAACTGAGGCTGAGGCCAAGTCACCTGATCAGAGCCACTTCACTGGTAAGAAGCAGAGCCAGCATCAGGACACAGATGTTCTGACTCATTGCCTGTAATCTAACACACCGTGCATACTGCCTTCTTGCTGGTAAATGGCTCTGGCTGCAGAGCCTCCTGGGCTGCTAGGCTGTCTCCAGCCTCCTTGAGGCCACCCCATCTCTAGTTTGTACATACAGAGGGTCCTCTGCTTCCTGGGCTCCCAGCAGTATCAGTTCTTCTCCTTTGGAGGCTGAGCTGGGAGTGGAGGGGCTGCCACAGCCTCATGGTGGGTTTCAGCCTCTGGCTGGGAGGAGACCCACTCTTACCCCAGGGTCTCGGGCTCACCACTCCAGGTTTTATTGCCTTGGAAAGAAGTATTGAGGAGAACTGTTTATAGGCCCAGGAGGAACAATAAAAGTTTCCAAGCATTTCTGCCTCTTGCTTAATAAACCTTAATGTGCCCTTGAAGCACCCATTCACCTAAAAAGAAGCATATAGAAACATGGGAGAGAGAGGGAGGGAGTTCAGGCGCTGTCATCAAGCTAAAATCCTCATGAATTCCACGTGAAACCCGACCC
Organism: Cabassous unicinctus; assembly: GCA_029593785.1. NCBI lineage: Eukaryota > Metazoa > Chordata > Mammalia > Cingulata > Chlamyphoridae > Cabassous > Cabassous unicinctus. The sequence goes on from JAQZBX010000869.1 coordinate 62,462, forward strand.
AACCTGAGGAACTGGAGGGAAAGCCTGTAGCTAGAAGGAGCTCAGAAGACATACGGGCTCTCCCTGGGTGCCCTCTAAGACCCAGGCCTCTGCAGGTCCCCCAGGGGCTTGCTCCGGGGCTGCTATACTTTTCAAATCCCAAGGCCTGCTCAGGAAGTCTCATCAGGGGAGACAGGACAGAGGGTGCAATGGGGCAGGGAGAACAAACCATTCTCAGCCAAAATGCCTTGGTTCCTGGCTTGAGGAGTTTCAGCTTTGAGTAGGAGAGATTTATATGCATGAAATAATATTAGGAATACATATTGCACAGTTCTATGCCCAGACATTGTTCTTATCTCTACATACATTTACTAATTCAATCATTGTAAACTCCTTTCAAAGTAAGTACAATTATTAACCCCATCTTTCAGATGTGGAAACATGTTCAGAGCAGTTAAGTAACTTACCCAAAGTCACACAGCTAATAAGGGATGGAGCTGGTATGCAAATGGAAGCCTTCAGAGCCAATAATCTTGAGCACTATCAAGTACCAGCCTCTCCTGGTGATAAATGGGCAGAGGACACCACAGTGCTGACCTTGACGCTGTGGTACCAAGCATTGGGGTCTAGGGAATTCAGACAGTGCAGGAGTGGTGGACAAAGGAGGAAAGAAAACCAGCCTGGCCTGAGTCCTTCTGTGTGCCAAGTAGTTTTCATAAATTAGCTCTTTTAATATTCACTGTCCTTTGAGATGGAGATTTTAATCCTCTTTATTCAGATGAAGAATAAAGTTCAAAGAGATTAATGACACTTGCAAGTAAATGACCAAATTAGGATAGGCTGTCTGACCTCAAAAACTGAAACATCAGGTGGTCTCAAAGGAAGAGGTAATTTGTGCTTGTAGTGGATAGGGAAATAACTGAATTCCTTCATTCATTCAATCAATCAGTCAACTCTTACTGAACACTTTTCACATAATCTGTCCTTCTGTGAAGCTAAGATATTCAAAACTCTAGACTCAAGGATATATGAAATTGGGGTAGTCTTTGACCCCACAAGGACTCTGACCTCTGACCCCAGAAAGGCCCAGTGTACACCCTTTGAAGACTCCTGAACAAGCTGTAGCTCCCCAGAACTCTGACAGCCACAATTCCTCCTCCCCACTCCCGCTCTGGGCATCATTAGACTCTGAAACTTGAGCTCACCTTCTCACAAACCATGAGGTCATTTGTATGCTTGCGTGGAAGTTGAGTGGATGAGTTAGTCTTGTTGGTGAGATAATTAGTTTTGATAACCTTCCTTAAACTGTCAAATATATTGAGAGGCTAAACATACGCTCAGGCCTTTGACTTAGAGGGTATTGGGGGCCCTTAGTGAAGGATCATAAGCCCCAGGGAGGGCTGGAGTTGTCAGGGAAAAGAGGTCACACATTTTAGGGGCGGGGCAGCCAGCGGGCATCTCCACCTGTTGCGTATTTCTCGGAGCCTTTGAATTTGGCAGCTCTCACTGATGATAAGTTGTCTGATCCTATTTTGGTTTCAAACCTGTACTGGCTCTTAGGGGATGTAAATTCGCTTCATTCTCTATAGTCATGAAGTGTCAGTAAAATGCATTTCAGGTTCTCTGTTTTGGGGGCAAAGGTCAGAACACTTGCTTTCTGGGAAGGAGTAGGAGAAGCAGGGGAGACACTAAGGCAAACATATTTTTATAGTCTAAGGCAGGGGTTCTTAGCAAAGGGTCTGTGAGCTTGAACTGGAATTCAAAAAAACCATTTTTGTGGGGATGTGTTGGTGCGGGTGTGATATATTTGTTAAATAGATAGTATAGTGTGGACTTAGTAAGGGGTCCATGGAACAAAAAAGATTAAGAACCCCTGGTCTAAGAACTGTCTTTATTTTCAGGAGACCCATGATTCTGAAAACAAACCTCATATACCAGTCATGAAATTCACATAACACTTGATGCTGGCACAAAAGGTCTTTAAGAAGAGGTGAACTGGCACATTTTTTTTTTTTTTAAGATTTATTTATTTATTTATTTATCCCCCCCTTGCTGCTTGTGCTTGCTGTGTCCATTCGCTGTGTGTCTTCTCCGTGTCTGCTTATCTCCCCCTTGCTGTGAGGTCTTGCTGCATCAGCCCACCGCGCCGCGCGGGCTGGCCTGCCCTCACAAGGAGGCCCTGGGAAGCGAACCCGGGGCCTCACACATGGTAAACGGGAGCTCTATCGATTGAGCCACACCCGCTTCCTGTGAACTGGCACATTGTATTTGGGTTTGAAGCAGATGTTTTCACAACCCTAACTAGGGCATATTATCATACTAAGGATGCTTTCCTGACATGCATTTATCTTACAGGAAAAGTTAAGAGAAAAGATGCTAAAATCTAGAACATGTGACTGTAGGATCCACGAAATTGGCACCTTAAATAGGGTATAAAACCCTTGCTTCCTTTCTCTATATTGTTGGCAGTAGCCTAGGAGCAACCCTCTTGCTTTCCTCCCCAATACCTCCATTTTGGAATTTTTGTTTTTTTACTTTCAGAGATAGAAAATTTAATGAGATTTGACAATCTGATAAATCTAAGAAACAGGATGGGGTGGTGGCAAAAAGCACAGGCTTGGGAATCTAACTGCGTTGTAGCTCTGCTCTTTTTCAGTTACATGGCGTTGGACAAGTCTATTGCATTTTCTGAGCCTTAGTTTCCTCATCTGTAAAATGGAAAGAAGGCTAGAAACCTTGTAGAAATATTTCTCAATTCAGAAATTGGGGCTCCAAACTGCATATTTCATTATGGACAATATAAGAGAGGCTAGCTTTGTGGAAACTCTTGGTCAAAGCTCTGTTTTTATTTAACAAATCAATTCTACTGATACATATTAATAGGGCATAAATCCATCCAAAGTGTACAATCAGTGGTATTCAGTATAATCACATAGTTGTGCATTCATCACTTCAATCATTTTTAGAGCATTTTTATTATTCCGGTAATAATAATAATAATAAACAAAAACAAAACAAAACTCATCACCTGGCAATCTCTCTATGCTTCCCCTACTGTACATAACTGCTATTCTGTTTCCTTCTCTCTAGTTTATTTGCATTTATATTTTGTAAAAACAGTCTTATATATGCAATATCGCCCATATTCATATTTCACATGAGGTTTCAATATATTATACAGTCCCATGTTATAGTTTTAGCTTTCCTTCTAGTAATATAAATGTCTTTAGAATTTTCCCTTTCAACCACTGTCATACCTATGTAATAGATCTGCTAGTCACAAACACCATTTCTACTCATTTCTGAAGATTTACATACAACCTTTTAATCAATTCTGCACAGATTAACCATCAGCTTTCCATTCCCTAACGTCATTCTGTTTTCTGATGACTCAAGGTACTTTTGAAGTTTAGAACATGGACTCGAGACCCTCAGACCTGGAATTGACCATGTTGTCACTAACCTCTCCTCTCTTATTTTAAAAACAAAGGCTTAGAGTTAGCCTGTGTTCTAGAGAGAAGAGCGCTTGGGACTAGAACTGGAGGTTTGATGCCCTATTTGAGAGATATAGACCCAGGTAAATGAGAGCGTGCAAAAAGGCAAGTGAAACGTGAGCTTTTACCAGGCTAGGTACTCCTTCATGCTGAGCCAGGTTGCTCCACAAGAAGGACTTCTCTGATTGTCTACAGGAGAAATGGAGTCGTGCATGGGAGGGAAGAAGGAGAGATAATTTATCTGCTTGCTCCCTTCCATCTTCTTTTTCCCATTAGTCAAATTCACCCCAAAGGCAGTTAATTCCCTGATTGCCAGGTCTGTCATCTGGCCCTTTGGTGGTGGCTCAGATTTCCAGTAGCACCTTGTGGGATGGTTTTCCTTCTATGTTTGGAAGTGGAAGAGGAACCAGAAACTCTGTGCTTGTGGCTGGTTGGTCCAGCCATGCTGTAGGAACCAAGTCAGGCCCAAGGAAAGTGACTGGTAAAAATCACTTGCTGCTTACCCTTTTGAGTTTCCCTTACTTCCAAGAGAACCAATGAAAAAGGCTGGTAATGGGAAGAGGGACCTGTTTAAGGTTCATTCATCTGACCAGGTGTAGGTTGCAGGCAGAGAAAGAGAAGAGAGCAGAGGCCCAAGTTAGCTCAACAAGAAAGGTGGCAGAAACTCCCCTTGGTAATGGCTCCTGGAAGACTTTCCATGTCACCCCTTTACTTCTAGCCCTGGCTTGCCTTCCTCTGGCCATTCTGAGAGCCTCTCTGAATGCCAGTCTCCTGTCCTCTGTTCCATTCCACTTCCTGGTTTTGCTAGACTTTTTGTGACACGCAAGGCCCTGTTTGCAGATTGCTCTGACTCTTTGGCCTCTCAGGGGCGCTAGACTCTGGACTTGTTAAAATTGTTGAGACAGTTATCAAGGGCTTTGGCAGGATCAAGTCTTACATCAACATATGGTTCACCATGAACTCATGAATTCTAATCATATAATGACCTTCAATGTTAAATTTCCTTTAAAAGCTGGATTTCTTTTTGTAGTAGCCTCCTCAGCATAGCTCAGGAAATTCACTGACCACATTGACTATGTTGATTCCGGCTGCCGGTCATCCTGGAGCAAGCTACATAGAGAAGTCCACAAGTGCAGCAACCCAGCTGGAAATTAATGCCTGGAATTTGGAGCTTCTGCTCTACTATCTTTCGACTGAGGGCTTGTATTTGAAGTCAGTGCCTGCTTGCTTTCCTACAGCACCTTTGACAAGCATGCATGTCTCTCCCTGTTGTTAGTCCCTACGATCTCTCATCTGGAGCAGATCCTGGATCTGTTTGACCCACCTACCCACCCCCTAACTTAGCCAATATTTTAAGTCAAACTATTACAGACATACCATCTGCCCTATGACAATTAGTTTAGTCATTATCACCTGATGCTATATCGACTAGCCTGATGCTGTAACAAATATTTGATTAAAAAATAGGGCCAATTATTTTTTTAGTAAAATACATGCCCCTCCATGTACATACCATCAACCTTTTCACTCACAATCATCCATAAATGATACCCATGGATTAACTAGTTCACATGGGGATGTTAATTTGGTTAATGTTACTCTTAAAAAAATTAAGTCTCTGGATCATTGTTCCAATCTGCACCAACACTAAATAAAATGATTTGTTTCATTAGACTGTTTCTGCTTATTAAAATCAGTGAGAGAAGCTTCTAAGAGGTGGCCAGGAGACAGGGCTCAGGGAGCAGAAGACTCCTAGAGCTGTGATCTTGGACAAATTATTGAATCTTTAGAATCCTAATTTTTTTGTTTGCAAAATGATGATCATGATTATTTCTACCCTGTAGAGTTGTTATGAGGTTTAAATGTGACAAGGAACGTAAAATGCTTACCAGGATGCCTGGTATATTATTAATTATTATTATTATTAAAATGGAGGATCATTTATCTTATAACTCAATGGAGGAAATCACCTTAAATTTGCAATCAGGTTTAGGCTACAAAGTGGATTAGTATGTAGGCAAAGGGAAAAGGGACTAAGGAGGTGTGGCAGTTTCAGATCATTTATGAATCTCCCAAAAAGAGAAAAATTATGTTTGTAAACAGGCCTGTTCCGTTGGGTGTGATAGTCTTTGATTGTATTAGATACAGCTGAGATGTATTTGATTATATTACATTATGATTAGGGCTTTGATTCGACCAGTAGGATGCGACTCAGGGTTGAGTCCCCGCCCTCTTGGTGGGCTGATATAAACGAACCCTCACTTAAGAAGACTCACAGAAGAGGAGAGAACTTGCTCATTTCGGTCCTGCCATGTGAAAGAAAGGAGAAAGCTCAAACAGCTAAAACCCAGGGAAGAGAGACAAGCCATTTGCCTGATAGCATGTAGCTGAGATTGGGAAGAAGCTGGGCCCATGGAGCCTTAAGAGGAAGAAGGAAGGCTCTCTTGCTTCAACACCTGGTAACTGACTTGGTGAGAAAGCAACCTTGAATTGGATGCTTTAGGGCCTTGTAACTGTAAACTTTTACCCCAAACAAAAACCTTTTATAAAAGCCAACAGATTTCTGGTACTTTGCATCAGCACCCCTTTTGGCTGACTAATACAGGAAGAATTTCTGCAACTGGAATAGATTTATTCCAAGGACCAGCATGATGTTTTAGGAAAAACTGACTTCTTCTGAAAAACTTTGATGCACTCAAAATGAGGTTATGGGCAGGGCAAGCATGCACAGGGTTATTAGGAGGGACCTTCTTGATGCTGCAGTGGACAAGCTCTTCAAAGGACATCTCTCTCAATACTGCAAGCCTAGCTCACAGCTCATGTCTCTGCACTTACTTGAGCAGTGCTTGGGAAGGGAAGGGGCTCTGAAATGTTCACATGTTTCCCAATCTTCCCTTTCTGGACTGGGAGCTTTTTTCAATCATTGGTTTGCTCCTCCTCAATTACTGAATGTTGTGTGTGTGCATGAGTATGTATGAATGTGCGTAGGCAAGTATGGTGTGTGCATGTGGGAGGGAATTATTCTTCCTTTAGATCACCGGATCATGAAGAGTCACACCAGGTTCTCGTCACAGAACTGCCCACCTCGCAAAGATCCTGGGCATTAACCTGACTGTCATAACTGGGCAGGTTCCCTTTGGGGCATGGTGGAGAGAGAATGTTGCAGGATGAAAGATAGAATTGCATTTTTGGATGTTCAAAGAGGCAGACTATGAAAGAAACTTTTATATATCCCCTAATATACCTTTTCTATCATAATAGGATTGCTAAATTTTAGTAGGACACATGGGTGTCTAGATTAGACCGTATTTGCTCACCTTTCGTCTAGCTAGATGTGGCCATATGTCTAGGTCCTGGTCAGTGGGAGGAAGGCAGGTTTTATGTACAACTTTCAGGTTGTGCCCTTAGAGGGAGGGACTTGCTGTACCCCTTCCCCTTTCCTGCTGACTGGGCTGTGGATGTGGATGTGGAGGCAGATGACCTTGAGCCAGTGTGTAAGGGTGAAGCCCAGGGAAGCAGACAGAAAATGCTAGGGCCTCTGATTCTGTGGAGTCACCATGCCAGAGCTGAACTTCATGTGTTTGAGGTGGGCTGGGACAGATGGTCTGCTGTCTTGTTTTAGTCTCTGATTTTTTTGGGTCTCTGTCATAAATCTACACCTTAACTCAATGTTTTATAAATTATGGAATGCTACCCATTATTGTGAAACCGATTTAAGTGAGACTGATGAAAATTTAAAAAGAGTGAAAAAGAAGAAAATATCAAAACGCATTGCACTTTTCAAAGCAAAACATTTGAAATCTCTTTCCTAACCATTTATTCTCTTACTTTGCTGAATACAAGCCCTTCTTTCTAGGGGCTTCTCCTTTGTTATGTGAGATTGATCTTTGCCTCTTACCAGGAATGCTACATACACTTTTCTATGTTCAAGTCAGCTCAAAGCTTTATCAACATTTAAACTTTTAATTTATATATGATTCCTAAAACTCAGTTTGTTCTTTCTTCATTTTCCCCCTGGAAAATGTATTGCATCTTCTTTGCCTCTGTGTGGAGAAAGATGGCCTTAGCTGTAGGGTTGTATCTGTAAACATATTCATAGCTGTGTATTTACATATTTCTGTGTATATGACTTATGTCCATCAGCAAACACACCAGGAAGATCCAAGTGGCTAATTAAGAGTTTGGCTTACATATTTATGATATGAAAACATTGGAAACAATGTCTAAATCATATGTAATCTAGGATTACATGCCCCAGAGTTAATTTAATATGCATGGCTATATATATAAGAACAAAGAATAAAATATTGGAAAGTTATTTTAGAATGGTAGAATTATAGGTGATTTTTTTTCATCTTGTAAAATTTTTTTGTTTCATTTATGTAACAAATATTTATTAAGCAACAATTATGTGGTGGGGAACTGTGCAAAAAGAGATTCCTCTTTATCATAGACCTTATGGCTTAATTATTAAAAGGTGGTTTTATTGCCAATAAATACAAGGGAGATAGGAATTAAATCATCAACCAATTTCACTATTAATGAGGCTGAAATTCAGTATTTTGATCACTTTCCAAGAAGAGGAAGATGCTGGAGTCAACGATGGTGATTTCTTACCCTCCAGGCAGAAGGAGGCTAGATATGCTGAGAACTCCTTGGCACCAGGGACCAAGATAAGAAAGGTGCTGAAATCATGGTGCACTCGAGTCAACACCAACAGGGAAGCAGCGAACAAAGGCATCAAATTATAGGAAGCCCCTGACTCATGCTTCCTTCTGGTTCCCTCTCTCAGAGCCAGCTCAGAGAAGCACCTCAGTAAAAATGGTTGATGTCCAATTAGCAAAAGACCCAGTTACATTTTTCTGAAAGTGTAAATTTGATCATGTTCTCTTCCAACTACTCAAATCCCTTGCATGGCTTTTCATTCTTACCAGGCAGAAGACCAAGATCCCTAAGATGCTCTACAAAACCCTACATAATCTGGATGCTGACTGCTTGTCCCCTTGTTCCCTCCTCATTTGCTGGGGAGATCAGTTGTACGCACCATCTACCTTCTTGTCTTGGGCCTTCTAACATATATTTCCTCTACCTGGAATAATCTCCTAAATGCAACCCTGCCTTTACTTCATCTGATTAATGTTGCTCATCTTTCAGCCCAAAGCTCAATGATCACTGCCTAAGATAAACCTTCTTTGACATCCTGCACCAGATCAATTCCCCTGATTATTTAATTAGCATCATGTATATCTTCTCCATAGGATTTAATACAATTGTAACATTACGTTTGTGTATTTATATATGCATATCACATATAAATACATATCATTCTTATATACACATACACATATAAACATATATATTCATATATGATCTTTGAGTAATGTCTGCTTCTTTTGTTCTGATGTTTTTTGTTTCCCCTGTCACCACTGATTACTTTAGAGCTTAGAATTATGCTGGGTGTTAAGCAGACTCTCCGTAACTAGTTGTTGAAGAAATACACAAATAAGAATGGGGAATTTAATGCTCATGTTTAAGATATTGTACTATAACAGGCAGGCTGCCTAGAGTTTCATTTTGGAAGGAAAACTGAAGAGGACTCTGGTCTACTAGACATGAGAAGCAGGACCTGAGAACAGAGAGTGAGAATATTGATCCTTCCTCCCACGGTGAGACGTGAACCCCTTCCCCCCACCACAAATTTAGGGTGGAGTTGCCTGGGTTCTGTTCTGGGTGATGAGAAGGGATGCATTCAGTATACGGATAGAGTACAGATGGATTGCCATTATTTTCCAGCAATGTCCTAGGTTTAATAGGGCTGTAAGTAAGATGGGTAGGTTTTTTTTTTTTTTAAATACTTAACAATTTTTTTAAAAAAGATACTTAGATTACACAAATGTTACATAAAAAATGTAGGGGATTCCCATATGCCCCACTCCCCACTTCTCCTATGCTTTCCCACATTAGCAACATCCTTCATTAGTGTGGTACATTTGTTATAATTAATAAACACATATTGGAGCATTGCCACTAAGTGTGGATTATAGTTTACATTATAGGTTAAACACTCTCCCACACAATTTTGTAAGTTATAACAAAATATATAATGGCCTATATCTGTCATTGCAACATCATTCAGTACAATTCCAATGTCCCAAAAATGCCCCCATATTATACCTGTTTTTCCCTCTCCCTCCCCTCAGAACCTCCAGTGGCCACTGCCTTCACATCAATGATAAAAGTTCTTCCATTTCTAGAATCACAATAAGTTTATACTAGAATACCAGTAACTCTACTTTAGTCCATCGTTCATTCCCCAATCCTGAGGATTCTGGGATGCTGATGCCCACTCTGCCTCTAATTGAGAGGTCCTTAGATCCCATGGGGCAGATGGATGGGACTATATTGCTTGCAGTTGTAGACTCTTTATTCCTTGGGATGGTCTTTGTAAGATGGCTGGTTTTAGAAAAACTAATGCTAGAAGGGTAAGACTAGTGAGGACAGTGAGGAGTGACCACCCGTTCCCCCTCTACTGTGGGGAGACCAGTTTTACTAGTGACTGGAGCCAGGGTCATGCGGGGCTCTCCCAGGCTGCCATGCCACAGGTGAGCGTGTGAAAGCTTGGATTTCAGCAACAACTAGGTTGAGGAGAAAGCTTTGTGGACTTAATATGAGGGGCGGGGAGCAGTGTTCCATGTTTTCATGTGAAATACTAAATACTATTTCCTGAACATCTATTATGAGCTGGGCGCTAATAAACTTCACTTTTAATCTCCAAAACAGTGCTAGAAATACAGTTTTATTATCTCCATCTTATAAATAAGGAAATAGAGACTCAGAGAGGTTTGGTGACTTGCCCAGTATTCCACAGCTGCTAAATCATAGTGCTAAACTCAAAAGTGGCATGTGTTTGTAGCCACGCCCCTCTTCACTGATGGAACTGGCTCTGGAGGCTGCCCATGAAGGCAGATGAACTTTTCCATAGTGCTCTGAAGTAGCAATAAACTCTGCAGACATTTCAACCTGTTCCTCTCCAGGGAGCAACGGCCTGGGGTGCATTCCCAAGCACTGTGCTTTCTTCCTCTTCAATTCTCTTTGAAGTTAGTGGGATGTCCGGACTTGGAGGCTGCAGAGAATAACAATAGGGCTTTGTGTCCATCTGGATTTCATGGCATTGATATTTTAAATAAAATAATACAGAAACAAGCAATCTCTCTCCTCCTTCCCTTCACATCTATCATCTATCTATCTCTCTATCTATCATTTATCTCTATATCATCTATCTCAATATCTATCTTAATTTTTCTATCTATCCATCTATCCATCATCTATGTTTTTAATAAGATATCTTTAAATGATTTTCTGATTCAATGATGGCAATTAAGCTCTCTATATGTAAAGTAGGTCAAATATAGCTGATTTAATTATTTAAGTAATAACCAAAAGAGGCAAACATCAAAAGAAGCTCAAGTTCCAACACAAAGGGAAAAAATATCTTTAGAATCAGTGCCTTTTCTAAGACATGCAAGATGGTCTCAGACATATGCACAAGCTATGTTTAAGGCTTTCTTTAAAAAATATTGTAATTTTATTGATGACAAGATCATTAATAATTCCACTAAATGTCCACAGCATGATCTGATCCACCCAGCATACTTATTATATTTGCATACAAGTTACTAACTACTCCACAGATTCAATAAGGAAAAATAAATTTATCAGAAGCCTGGAAATTAATAGGAAGGGATACTGTATGCCGAGCATGATATTTTTATTCCACAATTTGATAAACCAGCTATACAAGAGCAAAGGTGGTGTGCCTCAGTTTGGGTCCTCAGAGCAGATCCCAAGATGGAATTAGACATGTGAGAAGTTTATTGGGGGAAACCTCTATTAAATATAAAAAGGGTGTGTCTGGATATGTAACTGGAAAGGTAAATTGTGGCCTTCTATGCCATTCTGGTCATTGGTCTTTATCTGAAGGGCTTGAATTGACAAAGAGTAATTGACCATCACTTCATGGAGATATTTGAGAAGTTCTGTACTGCTCAGTCATGTGAGTTAGTATACAGTGGGACTGATTAGTGAAGACTGCTGTGGGAATGGTACTGGAATATTAGAGTATATATTTGCTGACTGTTCTATCAGGAACTAGGATGCCAATTGAAATTTTGAATCCGGGAGGGATACACAGTTTGCTGATATGGATGCAGAGGAACCTGGGAAATGTAGTTCCTTTCTGGGAAGCCATTTCTCAGCAGAACTTTTCAATATGGTAGGACAGCAGGAATCTTTGATGGACAACTGGTCTCCACCACAGCCACCTCACAGAACTGTGGCTGTAAGCCTGACTGATGCCAGAGTAACCTGGATGCTCAAACAAGAAACCGTTTGTAACCAATGGGCACATCAAGACAAAGTTTGTATCCTGACATCTTGTCCACCCTTCCCAAATTAGTGTCCCTCTCCAAAAGGTAGTATCCTTTAGTACTACCTTTCCCTTCAGAACTGATCTTGGTGCTCATTTTCATCTGATAAATAAGTCTGGGCTGGGAGTTGTACAGAGGAAGTGAAGGCGGTATGATTTTCCCAGTATCTCATCCCCTGGGATGCTCTGTGACCTCCATCTCTTTATCTCCTTAGGTTCAGTACAGGAGTCAGAGGTGATACAATAAGTGGTTCAAAATATTGAATTTAGGGTCAGACAAAACTGGGTCCAAATTCTGACATTGAATCTTTTTGTTAGTGTGACTTTGTGCAAAAGTTGTAGCTTTCTTCAGCCTTGGTTTCCTCATCTTTGAGGTAAGGATACAATTCTCTGCTTCCCCTCGGTTGTCAGGATGGTTAAATGATATTAGATATGCAAAACCACTACATTACAGAGGCACTACACTAAGTGCCTAACTTATTAACTATCAGCAGCATCTAATATAATTATCATTATTATTACTAGTATTCGCATTGGCTGCTAGGCACTAAGGGGCTGAGGCTTTATACCATGTAAGAAGAGGGTAGATATAAAACAAGATGGCCTGGAAAGAACGTTGCTTTCTGAATTCCTACTATGTGCCTAAACTTATGCCTGGAGAAAACAAGAACCACCTTGTCTACTGTGTACTTACTCAGGTCAGAAGTAAGTGCTGGTTCACCTGAGCAATCACTTATTTGGGAGAGGGGTGTTTTGGGGGAGGGGAGAACTGCAACTAGAAGTGCTGAAATTAGCCTCCCTCTGTTCCTGGACATGGATTGGATGTTGGTACAAACCTGTTCTGGGAGCAAGTGAGCTTTCTTCTGTGAAGAGCCCCAAGGCACACTACCTTTGAAACTGGACTTTCTGGTGGGGCTGGGGTCTCAGCTCACTGAGAAGGAAGCCATGGCAACTAGAAGGCTTGGAGAGGTGGGTGGGCCATTTAAGACAAGGAGCTCTTTTTCCTTCTTGACATTTATTTTACTCCATTGCTTTGCCTCCTTCTTACATAGGTTCACTAGTATGGGGTGGAGAAAGGGATTCTCAATTGGTTTTGAAGCCAGCACAATGGAAGATGCATTGTTGGATGACTTAAGTAAGGTCAGGGTGAGGATGCTTGGCAGATGGTGGTAATGAGAGACAGCTCGCCCCAAGCCAGTTTCCACCTGCAAAGCCTGTTTGGTCTGACACAGCTTACCCCTCAGAGCTTCCCCAGACAGAGCCAGGGAAAAGAGAGGCTCTCAATTCCTACCAGACCAGGCCTCCCGGGCCATTTGGCAAGTCACAGCCTTGATCCTAGAATTCATTCTTTAATTGATGGGCCAAGGGAAATCTGTTTTCTCCTCCAGAAGCCTCTGCCATTTTGCTTGGATGTTACAGAGGTAGCTCCTGAAATTGGAAGTGGACAGATAGTGAGGATGCTTTAGTGCACCAGATATGCTTTCTCTCTCTCAGTTCTAGAGACATAAAAGACAGATAAACAGACAGGAAGATAGATAGAGATAGGTAGATAGAGAGGGAGAGAGAGAGAATTTTCTCGAGGGAGATTACTAGACATCTGGCTTGATCAGTGTCTTAATTTGCCAGGGCTGCTAGAAGAGGCGCCCCAAACTGGTTGGCTTAAACAACAGGAATTTATTGTCTTAGGGCTTTGGAACCTAGAAGCCCAAATTCAAGCTACTGGCAGGCCATGCCTTCTCCAAAATCTGTAGCATTCTGGTGGTGACTTGCTGCCAATCAATCTCTGCCTCTGTCACGTGGCAGTTTGTCTATTTGTGTCTCCTGTGGTTTCTCTGTCTGTGCCCAAAATTACTTTGCTTATAAAGACTCTAGTCAGATTAGATTAAAGCCCACCCTGCTTCAGTCTGGCCTCATTTGAATAGGATCTCCAAAGATCCCATTTGCAAATGAATTCACTCCCACTGGACGAGGGCTTAGGACTTGAATATCTCTTTGTGGAGGACATGATTCAAACTACCATAGTCAGAGAGATTTTTAGAGACAGGAGTTTTAAATAACAGATATTTCATGCCAGTGCATCTCTGGGTACACTTTCTCACTGATCTGCAATAAAATCAATGCAGAAATTTAGTGTTTAGACATTGCCCAAGCATCAAATGTGGGGTTCAAATTACTCATCTCTTTGAATGGGATATGACCCGGTGCAGAAGTTGTCATATTCGTGCAGTGAATTGCATGTGGCAGAGGCTGGGTACTAGTCATGCCCAGGGCCACATATTGGTCCATGACAAATTAGAAATTAAAAAAAGATAACACGCAAACTTGTTATATACCACAGATGGTTTGAGATGCACTATTCTATATCACAGCAATTCAAGTAATTGGTCTCCCCCCCAAAAAAAAAAATCAGTTGGTTACTAAGTTTGGAATAAAAGTTAATTTGTTAACTCTATCTTGCATATTCATATCTCACAGCACACTAAACTTCTAAGAAATTCTCTATTAAAAAGCTCATTTATGTTGTTTAAACCAGTGTTTCTCAAACTGAGTTTGGCATGAAACATTTTTTGCCCGAATGCCTCCCCTGTGGGAAAGGTTGAGAGGAAGAAATCACTAATGGAGAAGATGGCAGGCAGCTCCCTAACTTCACTTCACACCTCTAAGAGCAGAATATCTGTTTTTCCTGGTTGACTTTTGAAATTGCATCATTCCCTTCAGGCTTCTTCTGCCACTCCACTAAGCTCCCAGATTCTGGGCTGGAGAAGACAGGTAGGGACAATACCTCATCACCATCAGGGTTTGTAGGATTGGATAATGGGCAGCTCCAAGCTCATATCTAGAAAATTCTATGATGGCAGAGCTATAAGAGGATCGAGAAGACATTCTTCCCCTGGATGACTGCCTACCTCGTCCTCCCCTTCCTTCCCTCCCTTCCATCATAATTATTAAGCCTCTAATATGTGCCAGACATTGTACTAGGTGTTAGGCATAGAGTGGAAAAATTAAATGGACTTTATTCCTATCATTGAGACACCCACATTCTACTGGGAGAGATAAACAAATAAGCAAGCCCTTTTGTTAGCATGATGGGAGAGACAAGGGTTATGGCAAAGCTCAGGAGGGAATAGGTTGGGGGAAGATCCAAGAAGACTTCCAGAACAATCAAGGTAAGTAACTGGGGTGAAGAGCGGTCGAGGACTGAAGGGAGGTGGTGATGGCAGGAAGCCCCAGGCAGACCCTGTTTTCCTGTGGCCTCCTTGAAAACTCTAGTGACACAAGGAAAATTCTGGCACCACCGAGGCCTCTCTGACTCTGATGGGACCTGTTTGCATTTCTTCCCCATTTGCTTCAGAAAACCTGGCATTCCTGCCCTCAGTGCCAGGTTTATAGAGACTTTACAGTCAGTTTTCATGTTTGACCCCTGCTGAGGGAGGCGATTACCTTTTTAATGGGAATGTCTCCAACAGCAGGGTCAGAGGGGCCGAGCACTTTTTCCTGCATTAAATTAATTGAGCTCCAAGGTCAGGGGGTGATGAGCAGGGCTCATTAGAACAAATCATTTCTCTATGAGTGAAAAAGACCTCTGGGGTCCTCTCATGATCATGCCTAAATTTGGTAATTAAGTCTGCCCCAGGTTTTAAGCAAACAAAGCAATGATATAAGGTTGCTCAGAGATGGGAGGAAGGGATGGGAACAGAGGAGATTCATTTGAGCCTGGCTGGGTTTCTGTTTCAGCTGGAACCTTGCAGAAGAGCTAAGCTCATGGCTTTTCTGGATGGATTTCTTGAGGACATGCTGTGAGTATTGTGTATCTATTCTAGTGACCACTTGACCTTAGCTTGAAGTCTCATGTGCAGAAGGGAAATGATTGCTATCATCATCATGACCATCATCATCATCCTCACCCTCATTGTGATCAATTATAAAAATGGCAATTTTTATTCAATTTTTATTCCACCTTTCTTATCCAAATCCATTTCTATGACTTAGGGCTATATTGATCAGTACAGCCATATTTCCTGGCCATGGTGATTGGTACAGGGCTGGGCACTTGGTCCTATTTGGACCAATGAAATGTGAAGAGATGCTTTCTAGGGGTTTCTGGAATTGTACTTCCTCATTCTTCTCAGAGCAATTCTAATAATAACACCCTCCTTCTCTCTCAATGTGGCCAAAGGAAGCATGGGCCTTTGGTAGTTGTTGGCAGCCATCTTGTGACTATGAAGTACAGTCTACCTTAGGATGACACCACAGTCAAAAGAAGAGACATGGATACCATGACATTGTTGAGCTGCTGAATCAAACCAACACTTCCCTACATCAAGACCCTCATTAGTTGCCAACATATCCTCTATAGAATGAAAGTCATTGTGAGTTGGATTTTTAAAAAATTATTTACAGTTTAAGGCTTCCAAATGATAAGGAATTTGACACCAGAAAGTGGGTCACTGGTAATACCAAACCCTAAATTATGGAATTGGTTGCCACGGGATGAAGGGCACTGAAGAAGATTCCAGCTAGTTAACTACCTGCCTCTTATATTTTAGGAAAGACCATCAAAATTATAGCATTAGTAGACTTGTTGGAAAAAAATAGTGGTGTTGGTACATGAATATTGGAGATCCCGTAAAAAAACATTTTGGCTGGAGAGTCACTTCCTGAACACAGAAAGAAGAAAATACAATTTTATTATAAGAAAGCATTTATGGTAAGCAATAACCACCCCTATTTAAGTCAAATTTGAGTTGGAGTCTATGTTCCTTGCAACAGACCTCATGCCAACCATAGCAATCAACAAAATGCTTTGTCCATTTTGCTATGGGAGCACTTAGAAAAATAAATGTTTTTTCATATTTCTGTTTATCCTGAGTGCCTTTCCACTAAATTATTCATCTCTTGGAGGTAGGAATTGTGAATATGTTTCTCAGCATCCCCACCCCATGTAGAATGTCTGGCACACAGTAGGTGCACATATAGACTTGCTGAATGAATGGTGTAAACTGGAAGTTATTCAAGCAGAGGTTAGTAGCTGAACTATGGAGATAGTTCACTCATTCCACCAACATCAGTGAACACATTTTATATGGAGAACTTTATGGCAAATGATGTTCTCCACAGAGCTATCCCTTTAGTTGGATTTTCTTTTTTGCAAAATCACCCCCATGAAGGGTAACTGAACCCTTTCCCACGGTTGGCTGTTTGGCATCGAGAGACAGGTATACTTCAGAAGACATCTAGGTTTCTTAATGGACTCAAATGTTGGAAAAATAGCTAGTGCCTCTTGGAAGAGATGCTACAGAATGCAATCATTTTCTCTAGACAGTCAGCCACCAAAGTGCAGAGGTCTGCTAGAATTGGAGAAGCTTTTGGAAAACATAATACTGTGCGGCAATCTGGGGAGTGTCCCTCTCAGATCTCCCTTCAAGAAAAGACCTACCCCATGGAGTGTAGTTAGCTGACAGATTTGATATCTGTAAGATTTGAGAAGCATTCTCTCCAAGCTTCTCCCAGCCGTGAAAAGCACAGCAAGCTACTAGAGCAGATCCTTCCTGGCCAATGCAGGACTCCTCTAGCAGAAAACCTCTGCTCTGGGGGACCCAATCAGCCTTGCCAAGACCTTCTCAGAGCTGTTCCACAGCCTGCAGCTCCTCCTACCCCATCCTCCTTCCTTCCCTCTCTGCCTTTACAGGTGTCAGCCCTGCATCACAGCCTAAAGGCTCTTTCCAGTCTACTCCTGCACTCTCTCCCTTTTATCTTTTACAGGTTTTCCTCCCAATAAATTTCTTGCATGTCTAATTCTATATTGGTGTCTGCTCTCAGAGGACCCAAACTGATGCACACTGCCTTGGCTCTTGCATAGCTGGTTTAAAAAAAAACTGAGGAATGCGTGCTGCCTGGAGTATTTTATCCCATGGTTAAAGGAACGAGGAGCTGCCCTTCTCAGGGTTCATAATCCAGTGGAGGCATTTTTATGAGCAGATTTGAAGGAAGAAGAGAACAAACAGCTCTGGGAAGCAGCTGAGAGACAACAAGGCAGCCTCAAATGAGCTTGGAAAGGAAATAATACAAGTTCCACTCTTTTTATGCAAAGTAAACATTAAAAGAGTTCACTTGGTGTGTTTCTAACAGAGAATGAATATACTATGGAAGGTGCGAGGTCATAAAATGTTCAGTTTCCCTGAGCATTGTCTTCAGTGCACCTACCTTATTATTAGTTATGTGTCAGAAAGTGCTTCACTGGTGAGCACAAGTCAGGTAAGGGCAGTGCTGGCAAAGCCCTCACAACACCCACTGGTCCAAGGGGCCACAACTGAGAATGTATTTGACCCCATCACTATCCAGGATGAGGCGTTTCTCAGCCACTACGTCTTCCCATTTGTCAGCATTAAACTTGGTAAAGCCTCACTTCTTAGAGCTATGGGCCTCTGGAGGACAGGAAACTTGAACTTGGCGCTGCGTAGTGTCCCAGTCACATGCTCCTTGATTTGAAGCTTGGTGCAGATGGACATGATGATTTGGCTGATGTGGACCCTGGCTACCGTACCCTGGGCATTCCCAAAGGCAGCTCATGTACCTGTCTGGAGCCTAGATTTGGGGCAGCACGAGGTCAGACATAAACGTCAACAGGCAAGGGCTGTCTCCAAGGTCCCTTAAGGCAACCCATGCCAGCAATAGGTTGCGTCCACTCCAAGGAGTTTGCTGCTGGCAGCCCTTGCACACCCGGGGCCCCCTGGGGAAAGGAGGACGGTTGGCTTAATTGACTGCAGACACGTCCTTTATTATTGACTCATTTCTTATACTCCCAACCCTCCTGCCTTCTGTCAAGGTCACAGTGTGGTATAGTGAAGGGAACTTCAAATAGGAATAATGCGAATCTGGACTCTCATTTGGGATTTGCTGTGTGACCTTAGGTAAGTGACAATGTCTCTGAATCTGTTTTCTCACTTGTGAAAGTTTGATGATAATCCTATCTTTACAGTGCTGTTAAGAGGAAATTAGGCAACACAGATGTGAAGAGTTCAGCACAATTCTAGGCATGGGGTAGGTGCGCAGTAATGTTAGACATTGCGCTACAAAGGGGTATGTTTCAGAGTGTGAAAAGCCCAGGTATGGGCTAAGTGCTCCTGCTTTGCTATTCCAGAAGGGTGATGGGTCAGGGATGAGGACTGCTATGTCCCTGTGGGTGCTGTGGCCTTTGGCCTCTTCCCTTAGGTCTCTGACTATATTGCCAAAAAGTAAAATAATTGCATCTATTTTAAATTCTATGCTTTCTCTTTATTTTGGAGAATGATTATGAACATTTTGTCACATATTTGTAATCTAACATAGGATGGACTGAGGTTTGGTAGCTAAATATCATCCATCTAGTCCAGCATGCTCATTCCATGGAGGAAGAAACTGAGGCACAGGTTGACGAGTGGCTCGCCCAAAGTTTTGGCAGAGCTGGGTGGGGGCCTGGAGTCTATGCCTGCCTCCTCTGGGCCTTTTGTGATTTCTTTTTTTTTTTTAAGATTTATTTATTTATTTACTTTTATGCATTTAAACCCACCACCCCACCCCCGCCAGTTTTTGCTGTTTTTGTGTCCATTCACTCGGCAATTCTCTGTGTCTGTCTCCTGCCCTCTCTTCTTCTCCTTCTCCTCCTGTGTTCACTGGGATTCGATCCTGGGAACCTCCGATGTGGGAGAGAGGCATTCTGCCACCTGCACCACCTCTGCTCCTGGTTTTTTGGTGCATCTCGTCTTGGCTCTCCCTTGTGTTACTCTCCTGTTATGTCATCATCTTGCCGCATGGCTCGGTGGGGCCTGGCACTCCCGCATGTGGGGCCTGGCAGTGCACCTTCTATATTTTTCCTTATTTTACCGGGAGGCCCTGGGGATCGAACCCAGGTCCCTCCATATGGGAGATGGACGCCCAACCATTTGAGCCACATCCGCCCCCCTTTTGTGATTTCTTGATCACATGAATTGCTCCATACTTTTCTGTGCTCCTCTAACACCTTGTGTGTTGTCCTTTTCTAGTCTCAATGGCCCTGTCTTACCTTCTTGCTATGGCAAGGGCCATGCCTGGTAGAGATTAGGACACTGCATGCCCATCTGATGAATTTATTAAATTCATGGATTTTATGATGATTGATGTTTGAGGAATTATTGGGCAGCAAGGGTGAGGATGGGGAATAAGGTACAAGCAGTTCACATCTCTTATTTTGGGAAGGACTTCCTGGTTGTATACATACTCCTGAGAAAGACCTTTAGATGGGAGGAACGAAAGGCAGGCTAGCACATTGATTGCTAGCATGTACTTTGGGGCTAATTTGCCTGGGTTCAAATCCTAACTCTGCCACTACTGACCATGAGCAAGTTCCTTAATCTCTCTGTGTTCTGCCCGGGAAGGGGAATTCAGAACGAATATTCAGACAGCCAGGATGTCAGGCAGGTGTTTATGTCAAGAAGCATACGTATATTATAAATGCAGTTTTATATGTGCAAAGTAGGCTAGCACATACTGTTCTCACACATCATCACTTCAAAGTTGTTTGGTGTCTTTGTTGACATCGATCATTCATTCAATGAATAAACATGTACTAAGCACCTACAAGGTGGCAGACCCCATTAGGAACTGAGGAGAGAGCCATGAATTAAACATGTCCCCTCGTTTTAAGGTACACAGCCTATCACCAGTGGATGACTGTGGCAAGGTGTGGTAAGGGCTTGGGCAGCATTCTTAGGAAGCATGGAGGAAGGTGTGAGATTGTCTCCGGGCAGAGTGGAGGGAGGCTTGGCAAGCTGGGTAATACCTGGGTTATGTCATGGAGACAGGAGCTCTGCAGAGGGTGAGAACTAGGGAGGATGCTTTTGGCAGGAAGGATTGGGAGAACAAAGATGGGATGGGTCAAGAGTCCTGGTAACGCAGGTGATTGGGGACTTCCTTGGAATTTATGTGAATTATTTTTTTAAATGGATACTAAGTTGCTAGGATTTTATTTTGGCCCAGGATTGGCATGGATATATTAATGAGACATTGAGGGTGTCATCCACTGAGAAAATGTGGGAACTTCTGTCTGGAGAAGTGTGAAGACATTCCTTGGGTTTCTTTTCTTTTTCTGTACTGATCACACAGTTGTTCTCAACTGTATTCACACAGGTATTATCAGGATTGTGACGATGTTTTCTTTCACCAAGAAGGACAATCACAGATGATCACAGCTGTGTGCACATGTATGTGCCCTCAAAACACACACACATAGAGGCAGAACTAGGCAAAGTGATTTGGCCATGATGGATAATTAACTTTGAGAAATGAAAATGATTAAAAATCAATTTAGATATCATTTCTAGATAAATGGAGGGAATCAGGACCAGAAATTTCCAGGGAGGAATGGTTTCCTCAGCAACATGGCTTCCCCTTGAGGAAAGCAAGAGGTTCAGCTTTTCTGGCTAGTGGGTGAGCTGTAGGTTCAGGGAGTATGTGCAGGAATCCCATGGAGCTTGGCATCTGCCCAGGGTTCCTGAGCTTTGCAGTATCTCAGGTTCCCCAGAGGGGCCACAACGTTTCTCCAGAATGAGACTACATCCTAGCTTTGAGCTGAGACTCACTGTTCTGTCTCCTGCCGAATGTGCCCAACGTTCCCCAATCTTACGAAATCACCCTGCAACTCTTTAAGACTCTTAAGCTAATATAGCTCTTGCTACTCATTTTTTTTCTGTCAAACATCTTCAAAGTTGCTTCCATCGTTGCTGTCAGAGCTGTATTTGGATTTCTAACTAAGTGGCCTTCAAAAGTCCCACATAGGAACTGCATGGTTAATGGGTAACACCAACCAAATCTCCTATTAGAACGTATTTTCTTTTGTTCTTGGAGCAATAAATGCAGTAGCTAACTCACCTTATTTCCCCACTTTATATTTATGGATCTGGGATCTTAACTCTTTAATAGCAGTCATGATTTTTAAAATCCACCTCTTCCTCTAGAGCAATTTCCTGGCTCCAGCCTAGTTGGTGCTCTGACCACAGTTTATGCCTAGACCTGCCTGCCTTAATTTTTTGGGACTAATTATCTACCTCTTCAAATATCACCTTTGACTGCTGGGACATCTAATGTTCTTGATTATCCAGCTATTTCTCTGAGTGCCCTTCTCAGGGTTTCAGTGAACCTTTTCCACTCCTTCTGGAACCTTTCACTCCTGGTGATCTGAACCACTGCCAATCCTTTGCTCACGACCACCATGGATGCTGATTCAGAGACTGTATCTCAAACCTCTGACTTCTCTTCTAAGCTTTTGACTTCCAGATGGGTGTCACCATCACCTGAAGCTCCAGCAGCACCTGCAGGTTCCTCATCCCTCTTGTCCAAACTTGCTCTTTCTCCTGGATTGTAGTATCTGTTAATAGTAACTCCACACTATCAGTCTTGTCTTGGAGCTCTAAAAACTCAGAGTTATCTCTCATTTCTTTCTTTCCCTAATTCCTGACCTCTCTCTTATACTGAATCATAGGATTGATCCACTTCTTTCCCTCTCCCTACCAATTTTCCTTCCAGCTCTTACAAACTCTCACTTGCATATTGCAACAACCTCCTAGCTGGTCTTCCTGCCTCTACAAGCTATTTTCAGATTATTTCTCCAATGCTCAGTTTAGAATGGCTTAGTAGCCCATTGAGGAATGTCTTCTCCTGAAATTCAAAACCCTCAACAGTAGAATCTGTGATGACTTTGTAATATGTCAACTTGGCTAAGCTGAACTTCATTCCCAGAATTCCCCTTTTAACTACATTTCCAGTTAGGGTGAACCACAAAGGAGATTCTTGTATGGCTGCCATTTTGAAGCATATACACGTTGTTGCTGATCTGGGCCTGAAGTTCTCTGCCTTCCTCTGGATCCTCCTTTAGCTTCTCTGACCCATAGGCTGGGCAGGTGTATTTAGCTCTGTGACAAAGGGACCCAGCTTCTGCAGGCTACCCTTATCACCAAGGTCAGAAGCAATAAGAACAGACAAGGGGTTCAGTCCATCCTCATGGGGTTCCAGCTCCCTTGTGCGTCCAGTCTGTTCTTTTTTTAAAAAGCTTTATTGAGATATAATGTGTGTACTACGTATTTCACACATTTAAAATGTACAATTCAATGTATTTTAGTATATTCACAGAGTTATTCAGCTCTCACCACAATCAATTTCAGAACATTCCATGACCCTCAGATGAAGCCCCTACCCATTAACAGTCAATCCTTACTCCTCTCCCCACCAACCCTAGACAACTCTAATCTACTTTTTGTCTCTGTGGATTTGCTTAATTTGGACATTTTAAACAAATGGAATCATACAATACAATATGCAACCTTTTGTGTCTGAACTTATTTCACTCAGAATAATGTTCTCAAAGTTCATTCATGGTACTGCATGTGTTAGATTTCATTCCTTTTGATTGCTGAATAGTATACCATTGTATGGCTATAGCATGTTTTATTTATCCATTCATCTCAGTTGATGGACATTTGGATTGCTTCCATTTTGGGCTATTATGAAGAATGCTGCCATGAACATCTGTGTGCAAGTTTTTGTGGGGGCATATGTTTTCATTTCTCTTGGGTATATGCCTAGGAGTGGAATTGCTGGGTCATGTGGTAACTCATTTTGAGGAACTGTCAAACTGTTTTCCAAAGTGGTTGCACCATTTTACATTTCTTCCAGCAATGCATGAGGATTCTGATTTTTCTACATCCCTGCCAACACTTGCTATTATCTTTCTTTATTATTATAGCCATTCTAGTGAGTGTGAAGTGATATCTGGTTGTGGTTTTGATTTGCATTTCCCTAATGCCTAATGATGTTGAGCATCTTTTCATGTTCTTGTTGGCTATTTAATAATATTCTTTGGAGATATATCTATGCAGATCCTTTGCCCATTTAAAAATTGGGCAAGTTATTAATTATTGTTTATTATTTATATTATTATTTATTATTATTGAGTTGTAAGGATTCCAGCCAGCTCTTGATCTTTCCTTCCTGACTGCCTACCCTGTGCACTTCAAGGTCCAGAATCAGATGCAAAGATAACAGACTTACAGAGATTGCTTACCCAGCTTCCAGAATCTTGCAAGTCAATTCCCTGTAACAATCCACATACATCCTTCTGGTTTTACTTCTCTGGTTGAACTCTGACTGATAGGAAGTCTCTGCAACTACTCTTATACTATTTTCCAGCCTAACTGGGCCTCCACAAACATCCTCTGCTATATCATTTCCTTACCTTTGCTTTTGTTATTTTTCTATAACATGAGTTTTTCCTGATTGTTTTTTCCCAGTTGAAATATTTTCTATCCTTTGACATCATCTCATATTCTCCATCATTTGTAGAAACTTTCTTAAATCCCACTTTCTTCCCTCTTTGTACCTTAAGGCATTACTTATCTCTTTGAAAATCGTTTCTGCAATCTCACAGGGTGGTGGAGAAGAATAATGAAGAGTACACATACTCATAGGTACCTGGCACATAGCAGATGATGGATGATGACTAATTCTATTCATTTTCCAACTCCAGAACATGTCAAGGACTCTGTAAATAGTGCTCCACATTTTCCAATTTTGTAGATCTGGAAATGAGGCCAGAAGGCTCTGATGACTCACCTTTCTGTGCATTTTCCTCTTTTCTATGCCTTAGAAATCCTTCTGGCATAACTTGTTCCTTGTGCTCTGGGTTCCAAAGCTGGACACACCCTTCATATAAAGGAATGCATTTGCAAGATGTTGGGACTGACATCTTCCACCATAAGATGCTTCCTTTTATCCCATCAAATAAGTTGCGGGGGCTGTGGATTCAATAAATGGCATTAGATCTAATTAATGGCATTAGATCTAATTAATGGCATTGGGTCTAATTAATAGCATTGTATCTAATTAATAGCATTGAATCCAATTAATAGCAATGTCTCATGTTTGAATCATGTTTCAGTTTCCAGAGTAATTTTGCTCATTGGATCCTCACTACAGCCCTTGAGGACATTTTTCTGGTGATGGCACTGATTTATGGATGGCTTAAGTGATACATCTAAGGTCACAGTGAGTAATTAGGACTCACAGATGTTGACTCCTAGGCTAGTGCTCCATGTTCTGTACTCTCAGACAAGTGAAGTGAAAAGGAATATTGAGCTACCACTCCATTGCCAAATGCACTTGATCAGCATCTATTAGTTTATCCTGAATCTGTCCCTGGTTGATCTCCCAGGTGGTGGCTGGTGTTTTGCTTTATCCTCCACATCCATCTTCCATGTGTCTACTTCCCCTATCCTCCCCTTCTCCCCTACTTCTGCCTCCATTATCACCCTCTAGAATTCATGATGCTGATCAGATGGGTCAGATAAAATAACTAGTTTGGAAGTTATTTTATTTATCTATCCCTGCATAATAAACCACCCTAAAACTTAGTGATTTAAAACAACAATTTATTATTTATAATGATTCTGTGGATTGCCTGGGAAGTTCCACTGTTGGCTTCATCTGGGCTTACTCAAATGACTGCATTTAGCTGGATGGTCAAGATGTCCTCACTGTTAAATGTGATGGCTGGTATTGCTTGTCATCTGGTATGACCTGATTTTCCTCCATATGGACTCTCACCCTCTAGCAGTTGGTCCACATGGTGGTTTCAGGGCCATGGTCTAAGAGGACAAATCCAGAAAACTGAAGGCCTCTTGAGACTTGGGCCTGGACCTTGCACAGCATTCCTTCAAGCACATTCTATTGACCAAAGCCCTCACAATGCCAGCCTGACCCAATGGTAGGGAAGCAGACTCTAAAAGTCTAGCTGGGAGGAGCATCATATTTATATTGTGACTACCAATGAAAACAATAGTGCATGGAGTCATTGTGTATGTTTAAAAATTAAAGGAAAACGAGAAGGCTTTCTTTGCACTCTTCCGTGCAGGAGGAGTTTGGGTTAGGGCCAGTCTGCTGTCTTCACATGAGAAGGAGGCTTGATGTTCTCACCCTCGCAGCCGTCTCTCCCTCTGCCTCTTACATGGCAGCCAGACAGGATCACTGCCTCCACCCACCCTGGACTAACTCAGTACTGGGCCCTGGGCACAGGCACTCATGGTCTTGGGAATTCCCAGGTGTATTGATCACCTTTTCTTGCACGATAGTGACATAGTTAGGCCTGCAATCAATTTGAGCCAATGCACTTAAAAAAGCATTCTCCATCTGGTCCAGCATGGGTTAATGAGGGTCTATTTCGTGGTTTGAGGCAAGGGCCCAGCATTAACTGTGTTTCCCATCTACTGCCGCTGTCCTGAGCAATCCTGTCTTAGCCAGTCCAAAGGAAGACATGTTTTGTTTAGTTAAGTGTCCAGATATTCCCAGGTTCCCTTGCCGTAACTGCCATCGAAGAGCTCCCCATTTCACCAATATTTCTAACATTCTAATTTGGTTTGTAAATAACTCATTTATCGTTTTTAAGTGACTGTAACTATCTTTATTTTCTGTAACAAGTCTTTTGCTTTCAAGCTACCAGGACCTCTTTTGGTAAAAAAAAATGCTTGATCTTGCCAGTTGAACCTATATCATCCATTTAAAATCTGATCTTACTTTGATTAATGATTCCATTTTTCCTGTTTTCTCCCTGCAGCCAATGTTCTACCCCTTCCTGTCCCACCTCCTTGTTAAGAGAGCACACGGATGCAGTGGAGAGTTTATGTGTCCTTGTGGCAGTGGGATAGTGACATCTGCCATGCCTAGAGGGGTGTGTTTTGACTCCTCCACTGGAGGTTTATCCTCCCTCCAGGAGTGGAGAGAGGGGTGCTGGTTTTCACCCTCACTTTTTACATTTTTTTGGTCCACCAACACTGGGATAGCTTGACCCTTCTAGTGTAGAGATACTTCCCTTCCATCACATTCATGCCTGCCCTTGTGCATAATTTACTACATGCTTATCCTTTCCAAGCTTCACTTCTCCCTCCCTTGAAAGCCTAGCTCTCAGGACTATTTGCTGTAGTCTTAAAAGTCTAGATGGAAACTCAGAGCTGAGCAGTGAAAGCTGCCTTCTCCCTCCTTGGAGCAGTATGTCAGCCTTATAGAGAGTCTGCATGGCAGAAGGACTGAAAAGGAGCACAATTCCAAAATCAGTCGATAATTCACCCCCTGCCATAGTATTTCAGAATAATCCCAGTCAAGTAGCTTTTCCTCTTTCTGAATATCTTTACTCATTTACTCTGATAAACTTTCCCATTCGTTTTACACATACTTTGTTAATGACACTACATTTACTTGCATATGCATATAGCCTCACAAAATATCAAGATTGTTAGAAGAAGCTTGCTAAGCCCTGTACTGAATATGGTGAAGTCACTCAATAAATGTATAAAGAAACTACTGTAGCACTGCTCAGAAGTATAGAGGGCAGTTAATTTTTCTTCCTTGTGTTCTCTGGTGCATAACAGAGTACCCTGCACTTATTCTGTATTCTATAAATGTTTGTTGATTGACAAATGTATGCACAAATGTATGAGCCCTGCTTGTGATCGGTGCAATGCATCAAGGTTAGCTCGTTTTGTGGGAACATGGACTTTTAAGGGAGTCCATCAAGTAGCTTGACTGTGGGATGATCAACTCTGTCCCCATTCTATTTTAGGCTCTCCCTCTTCTAGGAGTCAGCCTGCCTGCCCGCCTGATGGACTTAGCCTGTCTCACAGCCTCACTCTGGGGCGTGGGGAATTGCTTCCCACTGCAGTGTGCTCTCTTTGGGAGATTTCAATTGCTTTTGAATTAGTTATAGGCTCAAAAATGAGCGACTCCCATTATTACAATGCAGGCTTTAAAATTACTCCATTTCAAGTTGCCAGGTTGGCAGCATTAACCTGTCATCACAGAATTCGATATGGTCATGAAGAAGATAGGCTTCTGAAAAAATAAAGCAGAAGTGAACAAATAAGGCCAAGTAGTCAAGGAAATGGTCTTTGAAATGCATTCCAGCATGAAAGCTAGGCCTTGTCTGTTTTACCATCTATAAAATGGAGGCAAAATTTTTTAGAAGTAAGTTGAGGAGTGGTCAGTGATGATGCTTTTTAAAACAGTTCACTAAGCATAATGCTCCACTTGCTTCCCCAGATTCTTGCAGTTATGCCAAAGCATATTTGATAAAACTCAAGTCTTTATACACACACAAAACAACCTTATGCCAAAATCAAAGAAAGTTGTCTGGTGTAAACTTGCACCTGAGTAGTTGTTCCTGTTGTGGCCGCTCCTCGGTTGTTATTAAAACAGTGAAGAAGAAAGAGAACAAGAGAGATTGGAGAGAAATAGACCGCAAATGCCAAAATGTTAACAGTCTCTTTGGAAGTGATTCTTTTTTTAAAAATTTTTCTAAAATTTCAAATATTCTACAATGAATATGTTGTTATTAGCAGCCAAATGCTATTAATGAAAATGAAACATGTAACTATTAAAACAATAATAAAAGCATCAATTGACTTAGTTTGGCTATTCCCAGAAGTCGATTCTGAGACTAGAATTTGGTTGCAAGTAGTTTATTTGGGAATGGATTCCACAAGCACTAATAAGGGAGTGGGGAAGTAAGAGGGAGGGGAAATGGGGTTTATTCCTTTAGGGCCCTCTGGGAGCTGGCATAGCACAGTCCCCAGAGTTGTCCCATCCTAGAGTGGGAACCATGGGCATTTGTCCATCATATGCACAGAGAAGGCACGTCTGGCCTTCTGTGTGCAAATCAAGCATGCTTCTGCAACAAGAAGAAGACTTGCACAAAAATCAGAGTCTCAGGTGTTTGTAGTAAGAAGAGGAACATTGATTGCCAAGTGGATATAGGCAAGGCACTGGCTGGATCTGCCCAGCAGCCAACCAATTGCCAAAACTGAGGGGATTTCATAACGGCAGGAACCTTAACACTAACTTGAGAACCATGGTTAGCAGGCAGCACAACTTCATTCACCTGCAACAGAGAGAGAATCTCATGACAGAAAAGTAGACATGTGGCTGCCTTGACCTTCTGCCTGACTCCAGGCTTAGGATCTATAAATGATAATCAGAGAGCTGGGTGGTCATTCCTCTGTTGCATGTTACATGACTATTTAGGGTGATCATACAGATATTCTATTTCCCCTATTGACTACTACTCCCAATTATATCCATTTGATTCAGCAACTCCTAAGGGACAGCAGATATACATATTGGCCAAATCCTGTGTTCCCTCTCTGTTCCACTTTGGGACCTGTAGTGTTGCTTCTTCCACTTAAATGTCTAATAGGCATGGTCACAAATTTTGATTTCACCATTTCCTGCTCCTTCCCAAAATTTTCCACCTCTGTAAGTAGAATACCCCTTGCTCCCACTTCCTTAAGCCCAAATATATTAGACAGTCTTAGTTTCTCCATTCCTTTCAAATGCCATGTCGATCCATTGACATTGGCGTTAAGCTCTAAACACAAACTCAATTTATTTCTCTTTTACCACTACACTACACTCTAAGCCATGTAACAATTATCTTTTGCTTGTGTTACTACAATAGCATTCCTGTTGGTCTCTTAGCCTTTCTCAAATCCATTCATAGTATAGCCATCATCATGATCTTTCAAAACCATAAATTAGCTCATCCATTTCCCCATGTTAAAATTCTCCCACTGTCTTCCTGTTACACTTACAGCAAAAGCTGAACTCCAGACCATGACTTACAAGGTCTTAGGTCATCTGATCCTTTCTTATCACTTTATCTCCTACTACTCTCTTCCCTCCAGTCACACTGGCCTTCTCCCTGATCCTTAAACATATGAAGATTATTCCCACTTTAGGACATTTGCCCTTCCTGCTCTTTGCAATTGGAATGCCCTTCCCCCAACTTTTTACATGGTGGCACCTTCTAATCATTTATATCTCAGCTTAGGCATCACCTCCTAGGTTTTAAGATCACCTAATAGAAATTAGCCCACCTATTGTTTTTGAATACATCAGACTGATATGTAATATCTCCAGCACCCAGGGCAATGCCCAGGTCATGGAAAGCTCTCAATAACTATTTTGTTGACCAATAGGCTTATAATTCAAACCTAAAAAGAGCCATATGGAGAAGTAGAGTCAGAAAGAGCCCTGGTGAAGGTCTGTCCTGGCTTTAATATTTTTCCATTGGCTTCACTGGTTCCAAGTATTGGAAAACCAAGCAGTGGGGGAAGGAAAAGGACACACAGTAGAGCCACATGGTTAGAGCCTTTAGAATTAGATTAAAATTGGACACAGGAAATGCTCTTTTAGCTATAGAACTAAAAAGATGGTTTTCCCATAACCAAATAACTTTGAGAAGGTCCAGAGGCTAGATACAGCTCCAAATTATTGTCAAATGTGGTTGTGAAATGGTTTATTCTCATTCAGTGATAGTGAACTAGAAAAACAAACAAACAGCAAACAAATCATCCATGAAAATGCATTTAAATTTTGGGGAAGTGATAGATCTTAGGAAATTATTGTGCTTCTGCATTAGGATGTAAAGAAATATTGACTCCATCAAATGAATGTAGAGAGCTTTGAAAGTAAACTCTGCAGAGAACAGAAATTTAAAAAAAAGGGAAAGGATTTGATTTTTTTAAAATTAAGAATTTCAAGGAAAAAAAAAAATATCATCCTATAATCAAAACCATCATGTGTGGCAGTAAAGAATATAATCAATATGCAAAAAAGAAATAAAGATTCAAAGAAGATCTCACGGAATGAAAAGGAAAAGACACATTGACAAACTGAATCAGAAGTCAGAAATTTCGGCCCACAGATCAAATCTGGCTTGCTACGTGTTTTAGTAAATAAAATCTTACTAAAACACAGCCACATCTATTCATAATCACCTATGGCTGATTTCATGCTATGTTGACAGAATTGGGTAGTTGCATCAGAGCCTATATGACCTGCAAATCTTAAAATATCTTTTCTCTAGCACTTCAGAGAAAAAGTTTACCAATGCCAGAACTGGGAAAAAGAGAAGATGATAGTTACGATGGTTAAAGACTAAAGATCTGATTTCTCAGTGTTTGATGTTTTTGCAAAAGAAATCAAAGCAAATATACCAATCAAATTATTGTAAGAAAAATAAATCTTTTCTGACTGAGTAGAAACTTACGTATAAGATAAAACTGAGTATCCATATAAAATTCTTTGAACCATCTATGAACATATAGAAATAACTTTATAACAACCACCTGGGACACCACTTAGACTATACTGAATAAAGCCTGGGATTGGAATGGGCATGAGAGCATGATGAAATTTTCTTGTTGCATAGGTAAAGCACCTGTTCAACCCTGATGTTCTTACAGTAATTAATAGTGCCCCTTTCTCTCTTAAATTTACCAGTTTGGAGGATAAATTATATGGTTAACCTGTTCATAGAGGTTGACACAAGGTAACAGTTAAAACCAATTTTAATAATAATAATAAATTATACCTCAAATAATGTTTTTGGCAAATTAAACATTTTGATAAATGAAAACAGCAAGGCTATCTTCAAATCACTTAGATAAAAGCAAACAAAACAGAGCAGAGTTTGCTAATAAGAAAAGCTAAAAAAAAGAAACAATCAGGAATGAACTAGGATAAAAGAAATAAGATCAACATTGTGATATAACAATAAATATAAATACTACTTTGTAAAAAACCAGGTCTTCTGACAGCATTTAAAATAATTTCAATCATATGTTTCTTTGAAGAAAATCACCTAAAACAAAATGACAAAGTAAGAGCAAGAAAGAAAAAAAAAAAATAGGATAAAGAATATTTTAAGAGGAAAATATAATAGAACCAGCAAAGAGATATGGAAAAATTAATTTTTTACAAAGTGGAGGTGAAGTCAAAATACAATGAACAGGAAAAAAGGAACATTCTATTATGATAAAAGAAAGCTCTAGGTAATATATGTCTAGAAGCCGTAAAAGTAGATGCTAGCAAAAACAGGCCATGTGGGCAAAAGTAAAGAAGGGCAGAGATAATTTGCATAATAAAATACATATAACTATGCATGTATAATTCTCTCCATATATAT